>JANHJO010008569.1:204696-216267 GCA_032468235.1 Pseudoxyrhopus heterurus | reverse complement strand
CCAAAGGCTGTAATGGTCATAAGTGTGAAAAAACGGTCATAAGTCATTTTTTTCCAATGTTGCTATGACTTTGAATGGTCACTAAATGAACTGTTGTAGGTCTGAGGACTACCTGTATCGAAATAATTTTTTTCCCCTGAGCATCAGCCCTTGTCATCATACAAATAAAGATTCAGTCCCGTCCGCTTATTTGCATAGCTCCAACTCATTCAATTTACCTCAGCCCGCTTGCTGGCTCCCATTAACATAACCGAATCGCCCCCGCCCCCCCCCATTCGAAAGCGAGGGGGTGGGGCGTCCTTGACCAAGCCCCGCCCACCGCCCGCGCGCCCCCGGCTACCTTCCTGCAGGCGGCTTCTGCGGTGAAACTCGTAGCAAGGCCGGGTCTTGTAGTCCGGCAGCTCTTCTACGGGAGGGCTCTGGTGGTGATGAGGGTCGTGCCAGCCCCTCTCCCACTTCGGGAAGGTCGGCTTGGCCAGCCAAGGCACCCGGTACATCTTCTCCGCGTACGTCACCGTGTCAAGCTCGGGCAGTTGCTCCCGTATCGGCGGCGGTCTCCGTAAGTACCATGGCAGGCTTCCCCCGGGCAGCGGCCCTTTCAGAGTCCAGGGTGTGCGAGGCAAGGGACGCCTGAGGTTCTTCGGCCCGTACAGCCCCCTGTGGCGGCGCTGCCCCCAGGACGCCCAGCACCCGTCTCGCTTAACCAACCGCCGCGCCGCCAGCATCTTCCGCACCGGTCACTTCAGCGAAGACAGCAGGCGGCAGCCATTTTGGATCCGGCTGCGAAAAGCATGCCGGGAGAGGGGGCGGGCCCCTCGGGTGATTGACGGCGGGCGGGGCACTTTTCCCGAGCGGGGCAGAGCTAGCGGGAGGGTGGCAGGGCGGAGCCTCTTCAATCCTCCCGAAGGGGCGGGGCCGTTCAGGCTCGAAAACTTTGGTCTCTGCTCGGTACGTAAGAGAGAGAAGTCTGCATTAAGCCTTTCCCCAATGGTCCCCAACTGGGATGCCAACATATGAAGAACGGTTGCAGGAATGGATATGGCTGGCCTAGAGCAGGGGTCTCCAACCTTGGCCATTTTAAGACCTGTGGACTTCAACTCCCAGAATTCCTCAGCCAGCAAAGCAAAGGAATTCTGGGAGTTGAAGTCACAAATCTTAAAGTTGCCAAGGTTAGAGACCCCTGATATAGAATACAGTGAAAACATGAACATCCTGCTCAAAGGCCTGTTCTCTCATAATCGCCCAAACTGATATGGACAGAAAGGATAAAGATTAGTCCTAAGCCAAGATTTTTAACAAGATACTTGGCTTTCCTCCCTAATATATTCCATCTTGAAACACTCCACTGTGGATGGTGAGAAGACCTCGTGTACTAACTTCTGATAAATTAAAATACTCATGGGGCAAAGTGAGTTCTTTAGCTGACCTCTTCAGAAATCAGTATGCATTATGTTTATTAATTTGGCATATAACTGCTCTTTTTGTGCCTCAACTATCAATGATGATCCTATTTTTGGCTATTTCGCTGGCAAAGTTGCTTTGGCATGCAGCTCTTCTAGTGTGGAAGCGCCTCAACATATCTACAAAGTTACACCAGCTTTGTTTGTGCTTGGGGATCACTTCTCCACACCCCATGGTTTTCTAGAGGGTGTATCTGGAAACAGGAAAGCACTTTGAAATGGCTTATGGTGTTTTCAAGAGCAGCTATTCAGAAATCTAAATACACAAATCATTTCATTTCAGAGTCCAACTCGAGTGAGAAATTTCCCCTGCTAAAATAGTCCAATCAGATATTTTACATTAGAACATTTATTTCTCAGAGAGAAAATATAGTTTCAGACAGTCAGATTATAGTAGGTAAAATTAGCATTTTTCTTTACAAGCATAGAATTTATTACTTCTTATTCCATCTGATATAAACAGTTCTAGAAAGCAAATAAACTCACTTTCTACAATAAATAGAGCCATCTGTGCTTTACAGCAGACTGACAAGCCACGTTTAGGTCCCATAGCAACAGCAGGATATTAGCCAATTCAAACCCTTAAATTGTAATTTAAAAAAAAATGGAAGAAATTAAAATGCAAGATCTTAAAACAGTTAAACATAAATCACAAGTCCACAGCCAGGCTACAATCTGGGAAAATGTATGTTTCTTTAAATTAATTATATTGTATGCATACAAAAGACCCAGCAACACAACTGAGGAGTTAAAGATTAACAATTGGCCTGAATAATTTAGAACAGTAGTTTACAATTATATACAAAAGTTCCTTCTGGAACCACACTCTTGAGATATTAACTATTTTTTAAAAAAGATTCCTATTCATGTTCTGTATATGTTACAGATATTTCCCATTTATGTCCCAATGTATAAGAGGTGGTTCTTGAAAAAAAGACCACACAGAAATGGCAGTGATTTTCACACAATAACATTTGTCCCACAGTCTCTTAATAAGAAAATAACAACAATAATAAAGTTAAGAAAGGGGGTGAGGGGGAAACAATGGTTTTCAAATTACAATCTTGCTCTGTACCTTTGGTTTGAAATTCTTAAAGGAAAAAAAAAAACTTCACAAAATCAAATGTTACATATGAAACGCACTGTCAACTTGCAGGGTTCAGCTCTTCCGCTTTTTGTAGCATATGCAAGTTTAAAAAAAAAAAGGTTTCTCCAAGGGGTTGTGCTCTGTTTTTAACAGATCCCAATAACGGAAGCTCAGAGAGCATGAAAGCAAACGCTGAAGTGTTTATGGGGTGGCCAAGAGTGACGATAGGGAATTCCGGGGAATAAGATGACAAACACATTCCAATTTAATTCTCATCTCTTCAGGTAAAGAGGAATCATGATTCTACATGATTGCCCTAGTCCAGCGCTGCGTACGTCGAAGTACATATGGCACTCTATATAAGCAGATATTTACTACTGAAAGCTGGAAAAAGCTCTAAATGTGCAATGTGATGCTCAATGGCCCAAACCTAAACAAGGTGATGCTTATATGGAAGAGATTTTTATGCATGTTCCCTTGTAGATAAACAAGAGGCTGCTTCCATGTCTAGAAATCCTACAGAATGGACAGGATGCTTTGATTTTCTGAAGAACAGACATGACAAGTGAGGCAGGGCTTCAGTGACATTGTTCATGAAAGGGAGTAATGGGGGGGAAATGTTTTCGATACCATAAAGATTGCTTTTTCCTCATTTCACAATAAACCTTCATATCTAGCAACAACATTCTAGCAGCATAAGTATTTGTAAAATAGCATTTAAAGTATTTACTTTATCAATTTTCAGAAGTATATGAATCTGAAATTGAAATGTAAAAATCACAGAAAATATCTCCCAAGGGGTTTCTTCATATTTAAAGCTCTGTGAATGTGAGCATGAGGCAAAATCAGGAAAGGGGCATTACCCCAAAATATTCTATCTTTTTTTAATTGTAATCTCTAACATAAAAACATATACAAATTTAGAGATTTCTACATAGGGTTGCAAATATAATTGCATGGGGGAGGGGGGACCAGTGTTTTTCAAAAATAACTTGAAAATATATGGTGAATATAAGTGAACATTTGGCACATGAGAATCATCAAAAAGACCCTCAATTCATAACAGAAGCAATAAGCTCCACAGCTGCTTCAGGACTAGCTGAAGTTTAAAAACTCGAGAGTCTGGTTGGGCTTCTTGTCCAATCAGCAAATTATCTAAGATTCTGCCAGGGTTGCAGCATTATAGTGTAGCTGCTCTTGACATCTTCTCATTAGGCCAGGCTGCTACATCACTTCTTTCTCTCCTGGATCCTTTGGGAAACATGTTCAGAAAGAAACCAGGCAGACTTTTTGGCACATATCAAGTATGTAACATGAACTTTTCCTACTGTTGGAAATACCGTGTCTCTACTAAGAATGCAAATGTGGCAATTACATCATCTTGTAGGCAGGAAAACCCCATATTCCGCAGGTCAGAGTTGATCTACTTTGCCTGTAGATGCAGACGTTACTTCCTACAGGATGGGTAGAGCAAGTTTCCTACAGATAATTGGGTGTGACGAAAGGATGGTCTCCCCGAACGCGGCTCATATGAATCATTGCACGATCATATGCAACCTGGACAGACTTGCGGATACTGGTTTTCCGTCCTTCCAGCATCTTGAGTTTATCCACAGTGTCATCTACTCCAAGAGGAAGAACTTTTTCTCGTGGAAGCCACTGCCTACAGGAGAGAAAAAGAGAGAGAGAGAGAGAGAGAGAGAGAGGGAAAGAGGGAGGGAGAGGGTGGGAAGGAATGTTATTATGGAGACAATGAAGAAATTGAGAGCATTACAAATTGTACAAATCAACCCTTCTATGACTTTTAAATCTTCAAGTTGCCCTAATGCCTGATAAAGTGTTAGTAAATGTACACGCTCTAGCAAAAACAAGCTAGCGTGCTTAGTGCAGTTACAAAGAGAAGACATACTTATGATTCACTAGAAGAAGAATGAATTCTTGGCTTGCTACTCATTTACATAGACCAAAACCTCCCTCAATCATCAGCAAGCTTGCTAATTAATTAAAATAAATACTTGATATTCTATTGTCCAAAGAAAAGAAGTTATTCCCCTTCATTTGCTTATTTTACTCACCATGTCCTCTTGTTGTCAAAGAAAAGGACAAGGAAAAGTTTTTCTCCAGCCTCTGCTTGCTTCTGCTCACCTAATTTTAGCACTTCCAGAGGGGGGACAGGGATTGGGACTCCATTGTGAAGGAGGCCCTCTTGTGGCATCTCAGGATCAATGATCTAAAGGCAAAGAGCAAAACACAGTGGGGATTTAACACAAGTCACAAAAATTTAGCTCAAAGATATAATAGCCCTTCGTTGTAAAATCTAAGGATGCTTGAAACAAGAAGCTTAGATGGCATCTAGGTTTTGGTGGTAACACGGACATTTTGTTTTGGCGATCAAATCTTAAATATTTTTGCACAAATTAGACCAGCCTTTACTTATTGCTTAAAGGGGCAGAATGCGTTTCTCTAAGAACATACTTCAAAGTTCTTGGCGCCAGCATGAAAAACAGATTAACCCTGATAATCCCTCTCTTGTACCATGAAATTATTTATTGAAATTGTATAAAATATCATTCGTACACATACATATGAAGCACTTATGTATATAAATTTTTGTTGTAATAATTTATTTTATATTTTCATATGGAACAAGGTACATTTTTATATACTCTGAATCTAATATCTGAGATTTCTGAGATTAAATCATGGATTTTAATTGGATCTGGGAACTCACTCAGAAGTATTAGCACTTATTAAATATTAGTATTAAAACATAGAATGAAGTTTAAAAAGACATATTAATATGGGAGAAACTACAATTGTTATTGTTAGGGAGAATTTCTGTGATAAAAATGAATGTCTTGTGTAGAATGATGTTTCTGTTTTAGACAATACCTGCTTTGACAACTGATGCACCGTTTTAAACAATGGCAAAATGATATATTTAAGTTTTGTGGCAGGGGGAAAAACCAAATGTTAAATATATGGTATTACAAGATGCAAAAGAGAGTATTGGATTTCTAATTGTATTTTGCAGCATGGCTACAGCTGAGAAATAGAATGCTTTTGGAGTTAGAAGGACGTGGCCTGAGATTTGTATTATTTGTTATTTGTAGTACAATAAAATCAAGATTAATGTGGATTTTAAAAATTATTATGTTAGATATGCCCTATTGAAAGTAAGAAATAGAGTCAGACTCACAGGTTGTGCCCGAAACACCTTTGTGAATCTAACACAAGAAGCATTTATAGATGAAAAATAATAGGCAAATACTCGAAACTCTTGATGAACTTTTTTGTGCAAAACAGAAGAAAATGAATTTATGGTTTATGGTTTTGATGATAGGCAGGGCAGATTAGAGAAAGAGAATCCTGATGTAACTTTAGAGAAAGACATAAATTTATAATTATATTTATAACTGCTATAAAGAAGATCAGAAGCCACTTCTTTGTATTCTTTCTTGAACTTCAGCTTTTTTATTTCTTTTTCTTTTTTTTCTTCCTTATTTTATATTGGTTGTATTAATTTTTATCTTTTAAAACTTTTAATAAAATTATTTTTAAAAAAATAAAAATATTAGCACTGTATGTTCTCTACTCAGTTATGTTGTTGGAATTTATATAATATTGCATCATCATCCACCCTTAAGACAGATATTATTTCAAATCTACTTTGTGAAAAGCGGAGTAAAATATTATAGGATAAATGAGTTAATCTGGCATTTTGCTGTCATGAAAATGTATGTTTTAGAATAATATTTTAAAATTCTAGAGACTTAGAGGATGAACTATTTAGTAAACATAGAGAGAATCTCACTCAGAAAAGTTAAAAACAGTAATACATCTTATAAATATTAACTCACAATATGCTAAGATAATAAAAAACATGTTAATTATTAATAATTTAATTTACAATTTATTATTTAAACTCAATATATTTTGAACAGAACAACATTAGCTATATATATAAAATGGAGAAGAATATTCAGCTATATGACTTTTAAATTGAAGGAGAAAAATAAACATTTAATAAACACAAGTAATAATTAAGTTACCAAACTGAATTCTGAAAATTCAAATCTAGCCCAGATAATCTTAAAATATTTAGAGGCTGTTTGATGTTTCAAAGTAGGTCCACTATTTTGCTTTTTAGCATGAAGTAAATATAAAAATACTAAGTGAGACTGTTCTTATGCACAATTCTTCAATAGAATTAACTTCCTTTTCCAAGAAGTACTGCTGGCTTAGCCTTAGATACATACCAGGGCTGGGTAAGAAGGATAGCCACGACACTTTGCCCACACAAGCTCCAGAGGTTCTAGGTCAGCATGTTCCTCAAATGACATCAGCAAGTTTCTTCCTAAGAAGTTACAATAACAGACAATTTAGAATTATGTTGTGCTATGCCAAATTCATCAATCATTAACGCTGAAGATTCAGTTTTATTGCTATGGAAGCATAGATGTTACACAGACTAGACTGTGTGCTAGGTCTTACATGCTAATTAAAAATAGACACAATAAAACAAAATTGAACAAAACTAAAAATAGCATATTAGGTAAAGAAGGCAATAACTTATAAATTATCCTACCACTTTCTCCTTGTAAATTGATAAAAAGAGTGTCTAATAATGGATTTGGTACAAAAGAAATACATTGCAAATTAGGCAGGACAATCTTATTATGTTATTAGGGCAAAACTCATGAATGTCCCTACAATGCCAGTGAAACAACTGCCCTATTCAAACCATCCTCAGTCTTCTAAAAAGAGAACAACCCAAGATACAAATCTTCTACTAGCACTGGAATGACTAATAAAAGAACTGTCTTATGCCCTTGTATACATAACCAACATTTTCACCTACAAAGTTGGAACTACAGGTGGTCACCGACTTACAACTGACCACTTAACAACAGACTCAAAATAGATTACTTGCAACTTGTCCTCAAAGTTACAACTGCCATATCACTCCCACAATCACATGATCACACTTGGCACTTGGCAAACAGTTTATATTTATGACCCATGGTCACCTGATCATATTTTGCAACTTTTTTTGCCATTCTCTGGCAAAAACATCCTTTGGATAAACTGGGTTTGGATTTAGGACCAGGTAATTCACTTAACGATTGACTGTTTCTGCAAAGTCTTGAAATTTTTAATTGTTTAGTATAGTAAAGCATTTTGTACTGTAAATACATTGTGTAAGATTTTAAATGTCTTTACTCAGCATTCCCATATCCATATTCTGTTCCTCAAAGTAACTGTATTCCATAATATACTCTAATTATATAACGTGGAATAGCTAAATGTATCAAGTAAGGGGATTTGGGAGGATGAAAACTACTGGCTGAAACTATGACTCCTGAAATCCTTCCTCATATCATAGGCCCTCTACAACAAAGATAGTTTCTCCCCATCCCCTGCTGTCCTTCTGAGCTGCCTTAAATAGCAATATCAATAGCACTTAGACTTATATACCACTTGAAAGTGCTTTACAGCCCTCTCTAAGTGGTTTATAGAGTCAGTATATTGCCCACAACAATCTGGGTCCTCATTTTACCAACTTCAGAAGGATGGAAGGCTGAGTCAACCTTGAGCTGGTAAGGATCGAATCCCTGGCAGTGAACAGCAAGTTACCCTACAATACTGCATTCTAACAACTATGCCGCCACGGCTCATGACAAACGGCCGAGAAGAATAAGGAATTCAGAAATGAATTCTAGTACCTGTTCAGGGAAATAGATTATACTACTTGCTTAATTTCAGAGGCTGCAAGTTCTGACATCACCGATTTAAAGAATAAATTGACAGACTGTTCTTATGACTATTCAAAAGCAAGCACCACTGCATTTGGTAGTGCTTAACTCCACAGAAATAAGAAGAGAACGTATTCTCCTGTGGCACAATCAACATGAAAAATAGCACCTATGTCTTACTCATATTAATTTCATGTGCAAATCTTATCTCACCTGAGTTGCTATATGCCAAATCTTTATTTACACCATCCAGAAAAGGGACCCGTATAAGAGCAGGCTTTCCTCGGCTACGTTTGTGTGGTGGCGGACTACTGTGAAAAAAGGAGGCATGAGAAGAAAGTGAGATACTAAATACCATTTGGTAGTTAGCTTCAGTTCAGTTCACATAATCTCATGAACTAAAGGAAACTAAGGAGTCAAGTCACAAAGGAGTGTTATTTTCTGGGATGGTCACCATGCTAGTGTGAAAGCCATTCCTTCGGGCTTGATATGCAATTTCAGCATCCCTCTCCAACAAACCACAAGATCTTTACATGATATGGGTATCTGTAGGGCAACTGAAACCACATGAAGGAAAACAAGAGCAAAATAATTGCCGATTGATTGATTACTATTTCCTATTTGTAAACTGCTCATCTACCTCAGACAGGGGCTCTGTTATGTCTTTAAAATAATGATTAGCTGCTTCTAGGAATTGCATAGGAGGAATGAGAAAGCAAGCAAATGCCAAGGAGGCTTCACACTGTTGGGAAAGATAAAGTCTATGACAAGGTAAGAGTTAGCAGAGCTAATGTGGCTCTACAATTTCTAGGGCAAAAGTTTGGATATAAATCTAAAAGGATTTAGATGTTTACTGGATGAGGCAAACCATTCTTTTTGTAGGGAACTTTCCTAACACTTGGATTGGAATTTAATCTTGACCTTACGGTACCCATATATCTTGAAATCATCAGGTAAGTTTAAAATACTAGTGCAAAATGAAGAAAGGGTCAGAAAATAAATATGCTGCAAGGCAGAGGTTCCTAAACTTTCTGCCAACACACCTGCCATCACATTTCCCTTTAATGTATATACCTATAAAAATCCAAACACCAAAATGAACACAAATGAACAATGAAAATAATATACAATGAAACTTTGGAAAAGGTGAATTTGTTGCAACCATATATTGTAACTAAAGGGTTCTTTATTCCTCCCCTGGACTTTGTCTGCACCTCCCCAAGGGAGATATACCTCAGTCTGAGAAACCCTACTATAAGGTAAACATATACTGCACATATGAGATCCAGCAGTACTACTGCATTATATGTGGCTCAAAATGTAAGGTAGGAAAAATCACCTTGAAATCTGCAAAACCTACTGCATATATAAAATTAATAGAATTCTAATTATTTGAATGCAACCCCCCAAAAGGGGTCTTACCTGCAGATATCAAATGAAAGACCACTGCCCCGTCCAGAGCTACATTCTGAGTCAGACCCACTTTCTATATGCTTCCTGAAGCCATTGGTCACAGCTGCTGAGAAGACAGGCGAGAATAGGTCTAGTTACATATAATATGCTTCTTCAAAAGATATTCAGAGATTCATCAAGGAAAACTCAGAAACACAGTTATACATTCCAGCTAATGAGGTTAGATGAGCACATTCAGAATGCATTTGGCATGACGTTCCAAACGTTTGTGCAGAGTGGCAGCCCAGGAGCATTTTCCGTCTGGATATCTGCAACTATTTTTGATTCTAGAGACCTGGTTGTGCAGTAAAACAAACTTAATCTAGTTGTTTTGGCAGCCAGAGAAACATTTAGGAACATACACTATCACAATTTCATCGTACTTAAGGAGACTCAGATGTAGGCACAGCAAAGCTTATAATGTTGCTTTAGCTTTCCAAATCTGAGCCAGAATCACCAGCATCCAATGAGTTCTGAATTTCATTTATGATGCCATTGCATTGAACCCAATAAAGCTTTATGCAGTTAACATATATATTGTGTTAATCCAGATAGAGTAACTGTGGGGAAGGAGAGTGAAATGTACGTAAGAACCCATTTATTAAATGATGCACAACAGACCCTGGGGAAAATGTGAGCAATTTTAACTCCTTGTCCTAATTACAATATAACATTTGAGTTTGAAGCCCAATGGAGATATTTATCAAAGTAATTATCCTAGGGACAATCTGATTAATAGAATCCTACATTCCTTTGATCCTCTCAGATGGTATTTTTCCAAATAAAGTTAAGAGGACAACCCTTTTAGTTTTATACGCACATTTTGCTTTTCGCTTTATTTCCAAAAAATAATAAAGAAGCCTATTAGTTCCAAGTTATCCCTTCAAACTAATGGAACTCATTCAAAATACATGTTCACTGCATTTTCAACTGCATTTTTCCCCCCAGCATAAAAGTCACTTCAAGGTAATTTTATCTTTCTTCTTGTGCATTATTACAAAAGAAGTAGTAGAATAAAACAGATAATTCAATACAGTTAATTGGGGGGAGGGTTATTTCAAGGATTATATTCTGCAATCTTATGCACGTACATAAGGGGAATCTTGCATACTCTGTACTAAAGTTGGAACATTTGTATGTAAATGAATATTTATTGTATTTCTGTAAACATCTCCTAGGCCAAGAAGAGTAAAACATTATAGTATTTTTAACCATATTTTCTATGAATTAAGAGTTATGTTGGACCCAGATAACTGAAAGAGAATGAAAATACATAGCATGCAAACCTAACATTATATGGATTATCAGTGATCTCTGACACAAAGTTTTGAGATTACACAGCACTAGTTTTCAGTATGATTATAAAGAGAAATAAATAGAAATAAATACAGTTCATATTGAATTGTGTACTTACTGCTCTACACATAGGTTTATTTTGATTTTGCCTGTATATAACTATCTCAATAGTTCACTGGAACCTCGGTTCACAAACGCTTCTGTTCACAACCAAATCGGTTCACAACCAAAAAATCAGCTAAATGTTCGACTTGGTTCAAGAACAAATCCACAACAACCTCTCTCTCCCTCAGAATCGACCAACTGAACAGTTTTCTCTGTTGTTCATGGTTTTCTCAGTGTTTTACTGTTACACTGATTTCTGTGGCATATTTAACTACAGTACTGTATTTCTGTGCTTCAAAATCTTAAAAAAATAATAGAGTTCATAGGGGTCTGGACCAGATCGATCGTATTTCCATACAACCCAATGGGAAAATTTGTTTCGGTTCACAACCAACTCAGTTCACAACCAAAGTTA
>JANHJO010008569.1:174838-185724 GCA_032468235.1 Pseudoxyrhopus heterurus | reverse complement strand
ACCCAGGTTTCCTGGGTAAAATTAGGACCTCGGCTTATACTCGGGTCGGCTTATACTCGAGTATATACGGTAATATTCTCATTTTACTTCCATTTAATAAACATGTAAGAAGTATCCTCCATTGATACTCTATCATATAAAGATCTCCCCTGTAGCTAAAAGTATCAGGATTGATTGGAAATATCTAAATATGATGCAATTTCCACATTTCACCCCCTCCATCCACAAAAGGGGAAAGTCCATTTCCAAAAGATTATGTTGGAAATTAATGTTCTACTTTAGGATTCTACTATCTCAGCAGATGGCAGCACTGAGCTGAATTAGTTTACTCTCAGAAGCTAAAGAGTGCTGGCCCTGGTCTCTCTGTCTGTCTTTCCATCCAACTATCCATCCTATTTATATGACCATCCATATCATGAACCACGACTCTCTGCAGTATACAAAAAAAAACCATAAAAGGACAATATTAAAAATATTCCACAATTAAAACATTAATATTATTATTAAAAGGCTAGAGGAGAATGTTAAACATTACAAACAATGTAGCCAAATCCTTAAATCACCAGTTAATATTATATGAGAACCACAATGGAATTTAAGGTAGCTAAGCTGTGGATCTGAGAAAAGAAGGTACTTTTATCACACAGTCACAAAAACTGCCTGTATGTTGTCATCAAGGATTAAATTCAATAAGAGAATATCTTCTTTTACAGCATTCCATCTTCTCTATCTTCTTCCACATGGTAAAAGATATATAAGGATATGGAGTAAAATGTCAGACTATACCAGTGATGGCCAAACCTTTGGCCTCAGCATGTCAAAAATTCAAAAATAACAGAATAACAGAATTGGAAGGGACCTTGGATGTCTTCTATTCCAACTTCTATACCACTTTGAACAAATAGCTGTTCAATCTCTTCTTAAAAGCCTCCAATTGAGGCCCCCACCTCCACTGAACAAAAAAACCCACTCAATTCTTTACATACAGATAGTCCTCGACTTAAGACCACAATTAAGCCCAAAATGGCTATTGTTAAGTATATTTGCCCCGTTTTATGATCTTTCTTGCCACAGTTGTTAAGTGAATCACTGCAAAATCACTATCAAGTTGTTAAGATAGTAACAGTTAAGTGAATCTGGCTTCCCCTTTGACTTTGCTTGTCAGAAGATCACAAAAGGTGATCGATCACATGATCCTGGGATACTGCAATTGTCATAAATATGAGTCAGTTTCCAAGCATCTGAATTTTGATCACTTGATCCATGAGGAAGCTGCAATAGTTGTAACTGTGAAAAACGGTCATGTCAAATTTTTTAGCGCTGTCATAAACTTTGAACAGTCACTAAATGACCTGTTGTAAGTTGACGATTACCCATATATATTTTTAAAAAAATACAGTCCAATCATGTGAGCTCCAGATCTGCGGCACACCGCTTACCTTCAGCTAGTGTTCTCTTTCTATTGGCAGGCCTACCCAAAGTATCTCCAGACTGCAACAAGGCCTTTGTTCTTGAAGTAGCTTCACATCCTGCACAGTCTTATGCAGCTTCCGCAACCTCCAAAAATCTTGTGAGAATGAAGTGTGCTTTCAAGAATAGTTGTTGGGAGTTGGTGAATGGTGGTATGTCAGCCAAAATGTCATGGCCTGTCACATGGGTGTTGCAGGTTCGCCATCATCAGACTACACTTAGCTTTCTCAATCTCTCTTTCATCAATGGCTGAAGTTGGCTCCAGTAATCAAATAGATGAGAACAAATAAACAAGGGCTACCAGATCTGCGCTGCAAAAATCAGATAATCTGATGGCAAGAAATAGTTTCTCTTTCCTTAGCATTTTCTTTAGATGCTCTAATAATATTCAGATTTTTGAAGCCTAGATCTGATAGCCATATAATAAAGCTTTAGACTACTTCAGACAACATGGAATAACTGTTTTTATGGTGCACTAAGCACTTACGTAATGTGTTTCTGGTGTTACGCAAAATAACTTAGTTATTATGACTTAACATTGTGTAAACCAAGCCAATATCACTTGTTCAACAAATAATGTTTAAAATAAATGCAAATAATGCACTATCCAAGCCATTTAGTTACTCTGCCCAGTTAAATAAATTTTAACCAGCAGATTGGATTCTCCCTAAAAAATTATTTGTCATTTGAGAGTGCTCTTGGAGCTGGTAGGTCATTTGGGTCAACGTAGCCTTAAGTGTATAGGGCATCTTTTATCACTTATATGGATATTCCAATAAAAATCTGATGTGCACAGAGATACTGTATTCAAACCAGAATGAGATTGTTAATAAGGATGGCCATTATGTCACCTAACTGCTTTATGCTATTCAACAGCTTCCAGCTGTTTGCCCAACCAATTCAAAGACTTGGTGTTAAAACTACCAGAGTTAGGGACAAATTATAGAAAGACTGACTGAGATTGTTACATTAACTTAAATATTTTTCTCAGAATGCTTCAAGCAAATGAAAATAGGGCACCCCCAAATTCTTTGTTTGTTAGTTTTTAAACACAATGTTAATGTTTTTCTAGATCTTTCTACTTCCTTAGTGCTCTGCTGTTGGTCTTATTTTTATTCTGCCATTTCATATGTGTGTGTTAGATTTTACCTGTATGCCTAGTAATTTCTGTTAGTTGAACTGTCTAGAAAACTCCAAATCTGTTATGGTATTTAGTGTAATGCATAAAAGGGATATCCAGCATTTGTCTAATAAATAAAATATAGCAGATTTTTTTCCGTTTCTTGGCCCCAAAAATATCAAAAAGCTATTATGTAATTCCCTAAGTTCACTAATCCTATAACTCATCTTTCAGTATTTCAGACAACTACAAAGATAACTGCTTCAAGAGCAGAGTGTAAGGCAATCAATAATACTGTATATTACTTAATTGCATGCATACAACTCAAAGCATTTCAAAATAATTTTATGAAGTAGATTTGGATTAGCAATAACAACTTATTCCAAGCTACATGGTACCTACGGTAATTCTCACATTCAAGCTTCATACATTTAAGTGAATACACAATACTCCCAGCAGAAAGAAATAACACTGCAAAATCATTTCATAGTGAACAATTGGTTCAAAAATTTAGAAAAACAAATAAAATTCTCAGCATTCAGTTTCTAATATTCAACTACCTAGTAATCAGTTCTCAGTATTAAATATAGTCTAGCAAGGAATATGACTGACTGATCAAGTCTTATCCACGCAAATGAATTACATTAGCTTTTCTATGCTGTTGCTGTTTTCTGTGGTTCATTTATTTTTATTATCCTACAGGACTGTCAGTTTGTACTAGTGGTTAAGGTATCAGGCTGGAAACTGGGAGACTGTGAATTCTAGCCCTTCTTTAGCCATAAAAGCCAGCTGGGTGACTTTAGGCCAGTCATTCCCTCTCAGACATCAGGCTCGGGCAACAAACCAGTCGATCATCCCATTGTAACCAATGATCAATATTCAGTTAATTAAAAAAAAATTGACCCCTACACTTGCAGGAAAACACTACCGGTAGGAAGAAAATAACAATTATATAACACTTCATATTACTCTGAATATAATAAAGAATGATCTAAAATCTGTTCAATAAATAGTAAGAGAGCAGCTAATTTTGTAAATATCAAATTAAAAGATATTTATAGTGCATTCTTTATACTCTAGACTCAGATCTCTGGGGTATAGTCAGCCTATATTACTGAACAAAAAATAATTCTAAGGGATCAAAGAATAGCGTTGCTGAGAATTCAATGGTTGAATCATTTCATCAAATAAGCAAACATAAAACAGTAGATTAGTAAGGGAGGCCAAAGCACTTTTCTTTCTTTTTCTTCTTCCAACCTAAACTAGTAATTAGGCAACTTCCAGAAAAAGTAGGGTGGGAGGCTTCAAGCAAGATGGAAAGAGAGGGAAACATACAGTAGTTGTAAGGTGTGTACAATATTTGTCTTCTGAATTCAACTGAACACAAACTATACTTGGTTTGTGCTAGTTTGCAGATGAAGGAAAACTGGGATTGGTAGTTAATACTTTAGTGAAACAAGATCCAAATGATATAGACAGACTTGAGCCAAAATGAATACTACAGAATGCAAATAGGGTGGACCAGGGTGACCTTATTGATCATACATTAAACATGTACCAGGAGTATGAGGCAGCTGCTAAAAAACAAACATTATCTTGGCATGCATTAACAGGAGGGCAAATCCAAATCATTGTCCTTGGATCAAATTGGATCAAGTTCAGAGGAAGGATATCAAGATGGTGGAGGATGTAGAAAACAAACCCTATGAGGAACACTTAAAAGATCCGGGTATGCTTAGCCTACATAAAAGACTGAGAGAAGATATGATAGCCGTCTGTTTGTTTCATTTGAAGGCTACCCAACGCCAGAATTACTCTGGATATTTTACCATTTAAAAACAAAAAAAACAATAGAGGAAGACTCTGAAACATTCAGCTAACACATTTCATATTAAAAAAGAACCCCCCCCCCCCAAAGAGACAGTCACCACAACTAACCTATCCCAAAACTTGCGAGAAAACCATTATTTTAAGGACTTCCAGCTACAACGGAACTTTCACACAAAGAGGGAGTGGAATTACTTTTAAGAACCGTGGTGGTGCAGTGGTTAGAATGCAATACTGCAGGCTACTTCTGCTGACTACCAACTGACTGCAGTTCGAGTCTCACCAGCTCAAGGTTTCATCTTTCCGAGGTCGGTAGAATCAGGACCCAGATTGTTGGGGGAAATATGCTGACTCTGTAAACCGCTTAGAGAAGGCTGTAAAGCACTATGAAGCAGTATATCTCTAAGTGCTATTGCTATTCTATTATTGCTCCAGAGGGCAGGAGCAGAAGAGGGGGTTAAAACTACTGGTATAAAGAAAAGCTTTCAGGCTACACATCAGGATAAATCTCCCAGTAACATGAGCTGACTGCTACTGGAGCAGGCTGCCACATGAAGTGGTGGGTTCTCTTTGGCTGGAATTCTTCAGAGATTGGATATTAATCTGTCAGAGGTGCTGTAGGGGATCCTGAACAGAACAGAGGGTAGAACTACATAACCTCTAAGGTCCCCTCAAACCCTATAGTTCTCTGCACATGTTAAATGTTGGTTGGTGCTTTTGCTAGATGTATTCATGTTATATAGAATTGATTTTAGATTTAAAAGCACAGTGATGCTCCTCCAAAAACTACAAAATACACAGTTGGGTAATATCCTTACTAAGAACTAACATATCACAAAATATTGCACAAGTTATCTAATTCTTGAACATTCTGAAAGAAAACAGCCGATGTATATAAATTAGACCACAAGGCCTGAATTTAAACAGTGATGGGTTACACATGCCAGTGTGGAATTTGTAGCTACTGTGCAAAGCCAAATGAACTATGATTTATTAAGCCAAGTACAGATGATAAATCACAGCTGACTACAGCTCATTCCCAAAATGAAGACTGCAGTAGTATAAATTTGTGAATGCCAAGAATTGTAAGTATCAGGTTCAATACAAGATTCTGAAAGATGAAGAAATGTGTGGCCCTATTTGTAGGGGGGAAACAAAACTCCCAGCCATTAGTCAAGCAGTTTAGTTATTGAATAGTAAACATAGTATCTCATTGCTTAAAAGCAACATTTATAATAGCAATAGCAATAGCACTGTATTTATATACCGCCTATCAGGGCTAAGAAACCAATATTCTGCTTTACTGAAGGAAGGACTATAAAGATTCCAAAACAATTTTTCCATTTTCCATTTCTCCCTTCATCCCTACCATGTCAGCAGAATATTTTATAGAGAGGATGTAGGAACTGTCCAAGATTTGATGCCCAAAAGTCCATCAAATAGCTGTATGGATTAAAATGTACCCAATTAGATACATCAAACTGATTCCATGATTTAATTAGGTACCGGTAGTTTGATCAAACTGAAGCTTCATGGAGTTCTAATGTGCTTCTTACAGGGCTATATTCCACGGGTTGATGATATAAGCTCTGATCCATGAAAGCTGATGTGAAAAAAATTGTTACTGTTTATAGTGTCACAAGACTTTTGTTTATATAGAAGATACAGCAAAGGAATGTATCCTTTAATGTTTCTGTTAAAGGAGGAAAAAGGGAAATGGAAAGCAAATGAGAGTAAGAAAAGTAAAAGGGAAAGGGAAAGGGAAAGGCATTAGGTAAGAGCAGCATTACCTATCAGGCGATTTCCAGAAACTCTGAGAATTATAGTACTAGTGGCATCAGATTGTGAATGGCTGACTGAAAGCAATTTTTTGTTCAGGAAACATCTTTATTCATTCAAGTAAAGGTTTACAAAATGGTTACTAACCATTATTTTCTAAGACTTCTTCATCAGGGAAAAAAGTTAAAGGTCCCCCCAAAAAAGGAGAACAAAAAATCATATATATGATCAGTCCATGTCTTTATCAATTTTAGAAAGCATTCATAATCTAGTCATGCACATTGGGCTTCATAATATACAGAAGTTTTATTAACTTGAACCAAGGAGCTCCCATTATTTGCTGAGAACAAACAACTAATTGTTTTTTCTCTCTTTAATAATTCTGGAAATATAAAATTAGAAGTTAATGGCAAAAATGCTCAGGGATGATTCAGTAACAAGCAAAGCTATTACTAAAAGCCAACATGGCTTTGTTAAAAACAGATCATGCCAGACAAACCTTATTGCAACCTTTGACAAAGTGACTAAATTAGTGGACCAGAAAAATGCTGTAGACATAGTATACTTGGACTTCTGTAAGGATTTCACAAAGTAGACCATGACCTACTTCTTGGTACATTAGAAAAATGTGGAATAAACAGCATCACCACTAAATGAATTCATAACTGGCTGACCAATTGCACTTAACATGTAGTCCTCAATGGAACTTATCTACATGCAATGGGGTACCTCAAGTTTCTGTCTTAGGCCCAGTATTCTTCAATTCCTTCATAAATGATTTAGATGAGAGAATAGAAGGGGAACTCATCAAATTTCCAGACAACACCAAGCTGGGGGGAATAGCCAACACTTTAGAAAATAGACAATGAATCATCAGCACTCAAACACTGAGCCCTATCCAACAAAATGCCATTCAGTGGTGACAAAAGTAAGGTTTTACACTTAGGCAAGAAAAACTAAATGCTATAAAATGGGACAGGTGGTATGTGGCTCAACAGCAGCAATTGTGAGAGGGATCTAGGACTCCTAGTGGACAACACTTAAATATGAGTGTGCTGCAGCTGCCAAAAAACTAATGCGGTCCTAGATTGCATCAACAGAGGGATAGTATCAAGATCACATGAAGTATTAGTACTGCTTTATACAACTTTGGCAAGACCACACCTAGAATACTGCGTCCTGATTTGGTCACCATGGTAGAAAAAAATGTTGACTCTAGAAAGACTACAGAGAAGAGCAACAAAGATGACTGGGGGCTGGAGGCTAAAACATATGATGAATGGTTGCAAGAACTGGGTGTTTAATGAAGAAAAGGACTAGGGGTGACATGATAGCAGTCTTCCAATATTTGAGAGATTGTCATGGAGAACAGAGGGTCAACTTATTCTTCAAAGCACCTGAGGACAGGACAAGAAGTAACAGATGGAAACTTATCAAAGAGAGATCCAATCTAGAACTAAGGAGAAATTCCCTGATAACAAGAAAAATTAGCCAGTGGAACAGCTTGCCTCCAGAAGTTGTGGGTGCTCCGTCACTGGAAGTTTTTAAGAAGAGACTGGGTAGCTATTTGTCTGGAATGATATAGAATCTCCTGCTTGAGCAGGGGGTGGATTAGAAGACCTCCAAGGTCCCTTCCAACTCTGTGTACCCTTATGTACTGCTGATGCACTGCTTTTTACAATTAGCAGGATGTTTTTCCATTGCTGATGGAAAAATGCTAAATTAAAATGATACATAGTACTTTATTCTGTGTATCATTTTAATTCAGCACTATTTTTTCCATCAGCAATGTCCTTCATATCCAAGATCATCCTCACAAGTAAGTCCCACTTAGAGACAAGATTCTGGAATTCAAAATGTATTGCCTGTAAATTCTGCCTGTTTTATTGCTTCCTGTAGACCCTAGCTGAGGAATTCAGGATGAAAACAAAGACAGCTGCCCCCTGAATAGCCTCTTTTGACTGCCTATTTTTGTAAAAGGGGGAGTAGTTCTCCATGGCTCCAATCACCAGAATTTATTTTTGTGTACTCAGTTGATCAAACTAAACATATTAAATATATACTTTCTTTGATTTCTAGAACTACAGCTACAGTAGGATCCCCCAAATACAGCCATGCAAATAGGACGGAAGAGTTTCCTTTCCAAAGTAACCATTGGCCCTGGGAATAGTTTGCACAGATAACAATTGACATTTATGTGCCAGTATGCATATGATTTTTAACAATTTCATACCATGAGGAAAAGTTTTAAATTCCCATTATCTATGTACCAAACCCGTAACAGAAGAGAATATCTGTAGCTCATCAAGGACTGTCCAGTGTTCAGGTAGCCTACCATAGCTATTAATTACTTTAATATCTAACATTGAATCTAATCATGCATTTCAGATCTTAGAAACTTGAATCTTCTAGTTCAGTGATTCTCAATGTTGGCAACTTTAAGCTGTATGGATTTCAACTCCCAGAATTCCCCAGCCAGGTGTATAAAATATAGTTAAAAACATGGCTTAGAAGTATGTGTGTGCGCGCAACTTTAGATTGGTGAATTCTGAAATCTGGTTTATTTTTTTATTTTTCTACATTTTGGATGTAGAAAAATAAACCACATTAAAGATGGTTTATATAGAGCCTTGCAGTTAAGTTCCGTACCAGTTCAGAGAAGGTAAGGTGCCAGTAATATTTTGCCTCTTTGGGGGCCAGTGAGCTTTTATTCTTTCTCATACCATTAGTAAAATCTATATAACATTTTCTTCTCAAAGTACAGATCTAATGGAGTTATAGAGATTTATAGAGTTATACTACTTCTCTGTCACCCCATACTGTATTGTTTCTCTCTTTTAAATATTCCCAGATATGGACAGAAAATGGTTAGGGAAAACTTCATCTATTTCTATTTAACTATATAAATATTACAGAATAAGGGTTAGTAAAAGCATGTTCAAGCTTAATAACAATAACATGAAAACAAAAAGCGAGGATATACAAATTTATTTATTTATTGAATTTATATTGCCTATTTGCCCAGGGCCCTATTCACCCATGGCAAGGCAGCTTACAGGACATACTAAATACATTAATAAACAGATGCTTTAAGTTGTAATAATATTTGATTTACAATTGAATATTCTAATATTTTCTACTTAATAAGCAATCTACTAAATTCAAAACTAGCTTTCAAGCAATTTTATCAGCCTCCTAGCTACCTTTCCAGATTTTAATTAAGATGTGATAATATTTGCTAATGCCACTTTTACCTAGGACTACTGAAACAGTTTTCAAAACCCTTCACACTTCTCTTCCTTTATATTGCATTAGCTCATTCATCAGTGGGTAAAATTTGATATATTGCCACAACCAAAAAAAATCCCACCTTTTGGAACTTGTGGAAAGCAGAATTTGAAACAAATACTTTTCAGTTCTAGATATTGCAAATCTGGTAGGTTTAAATGGCATGCTAAACCTTTAAGTTTTATAACTCAGGCCCAAAAGGTAACCAAATGGGGGTTAAGACAGCAGCATCCTTGTTAAAGCTATAGGACTGCAGATGGACTTTACTAGCAGCAAGGAAACAGGCAGCTAAGAGAGGAAACAGATGTTTGGATCTAGACACCATGCAAAAATCTGCCATTCTTGGTTTTTACAGTTACTAAAGCATTGGGACATGTTAATATATGGGACCAACAAAGGAAGGGAGAAGAAACGGAGAATTGTTTTGAACTAATTGGTCAAATATGTACTGATGACAGGATGCATATTTCCAAATATATTATTTGTATAATGCAGTTGACTACAGCCATGCCTGCCTTAGCCACTATAATACCTGTTTGTGCAACAGATTAAGTCAAAACTAAAGAAAACATTCTTGGATTTAGAATGAAGTATCAATGCAGCCAATGAATGAGACTTTATGGCTATACTTTCATAGCAAGACTTTTCTGCACCAGACAAAAGCAATCAAAGCATTGCATGCACAGAGCTACAAAAAGAATTGCGCTTATATACTGTGTTCCACTTTGTTTTTAAAATGCCCTATACCACAAAAGAAATCAATCGAGCACTTATAATAAGTATACTTGAGTGGAAGGGTTTTCTCACCTCAAAATGAATACACTATTTCAAAGAGGGGGCTCGTTTTGTTTTCATGTCTGAGGAACATTATACAGTTGCCATATTTAATTAACTGGATGGTTATCCGCTTGAGATCCTGTAATGGTGCATTCTTGCAGAGGGTTGGTCTGAAAGTAAGCCTAAACTGACATTTACTTAATTCCATTCTACCGGCCATTTATATTCAAAGTAACACATGAAAGCTTTTCTGTCATCTCGATATATCTTTTCCAAGACTTGTGTAACTCTACCCTGTACTTCCAAGGAGAGAAGCAACCTAGAACTAAGGAGAAATTTCCTGAGTTAGATCAGTGGAACAACTTGCCTCCAGAAGTTGTAAATGGTCCAAAACCGGAAGCTTTGAAGATGAGATTGGACAACCATTTGTCTGAAATGGTGTTGGAAGTTAAAACCCACCCGTCTCCTATAGAAGAGAAATATTTTGGGATACACTAAAAAGGCAGAATGTTGTTGTTAGTTGTGAAGTCATGTCCGACACATTGCGGCCCCATGGACAACGTTCCTCCAGGCCTTCCTGTCCTCTACCATCCCCTGGAGTCCATTTAAGCTTGCACTGACTGCT
>JANHJO010008569.1:147542-168965 GCA_032468235.1 Pseudoxyrhopus heterurus | reverse complement strand
TGGCGGAGAATTGTGAGTTTGTATAGAGCACAAACAAACTAACTCCCAGACGGACTTCTCTTTTATATATATAGATTCTGCAGTTTGATTTTCATTTTTTTTCTTAGCATTTCAAATTTGCAGAACTGAAAATAAACATGGATTATCATAAAATGCTTCTGAGAATTACAGTAGTATGAAAGTACCCTTCATTTCATTGCATTATACATTTCAATTATTTTAAAGTACTAAATATTGCCAAATGAGTTTGGTTTGTAATCCAACAGGATATTCAGCTCTTCTGCTTTTTATTTTAAATTGTAAATTCCTGGCTCTTGTGTGTGTGTGTGAGAGAGAGAGAGAGAGAGAGCATGTGTGCGCATGTACACACACACACATTCCAAATCACAAATTAAATAACAATAGTAGAGTTAACATTTGCAAAGAAACATACTGGGATACTCATGAAAATCATGGCAGATAGGAATTATCAATGCTTAAAGATGTAAATACTTCCCATTTGCAATACTATATGGGTAATGTAAGGGCATTAAGAAGTGAGAGATCTGTTTCAAATATAAATATTTAGTCAGAATGAATCACAAGGAACATAATGTAATTGCTCTTTGCAACTGTTCCTTTATTATATAAATATTTTTCTTTCTTGAAACATGCTTTTTTATTTATTTGGAGATATTAGGAGAAAGAAAGAAGATTTTATTGACTTGTAGAAACATTTACTTTAACTTTTTAGACCATGTTTATGGAACCAGTTACAAAAAGTACAAGAACAGGGAAAAACATAGCCATCACATTTTATTACAAAGAGATTTAATGAGAATCACCTCGACTTGTGCCACTCAAGTTGTTGTATCATTCTGATGTTCAAAGCAATGTTGCCCTCTGTTGATTCACTATTATTGTGCTATATATATATGGCCTTTTTCATCCTGATTTATACCTACTCCTCTTTAGGATCAAAACACCGATGGTTGTGTATCATTGGAAAGGTCGATCAGCGCTAGACATACAAGAGTCTATAAGGTCATTCCACTTCTCCTCTTGGAATCTTTCCGAGCAATTGGGCTGAATGACAGTATTTCACTGTAAATATGCCCTTTAAAGATAAGCAAAATTTGCATACATGTAAGTGCATTTTTGTTCAAACAATGAAGGGACACTGAGAACATTTTAGTAAACTATACCCACGGAGGACAGAATGCAGCCGAAAATACCTGTTGCTATCCCAGTATACCGGTAATTTTTAAATAGCAACAAAAACAATAGTAACAGATGGCAACACTTCATCTTATATAGGCCTTCCAAAACTGCTCAGTTTTTTAAAGTTTGTAAAAGATCAATTCTTACTAGTAGCCAGTTCTATTGAATTTCCTTTCACAAAGAGATGGATAATTTCTCCTGCTGTATTTAAATTATATTTAAGAACATTATTATAGGTGGCATTTTATGTTACTTGTATTAGCTATGGATTTAGATTGCTAGCTGCTTTTTAAAACCTAATTTAAATGTTATAATTTTATGAACCCACTATATTGAATTGTATATTAGGCATATACTGCTTTGACTGCCATCCTGGAGATAACAGGCAATACATGGCTAAGAAATGCTTCCGATATGTGAATACTTAATAATTTAGATGTGGACTAAAAAAATGGACCTGTCATTGTTAAACATCAATTTATTAGATTTATCAGTTCATCTCTTCAGTATAAGTGAGTCCCATTCTAGCTACTCGTGAATGTACCCACTGCATGGTGAGCTGTTCCCTGCCTTTATTAAGGTTTTATAGGAAAGGATTATAAATAAACATCTGCTTCTTTAAGTTTTCAACTTATCTTTCAAACTAGGCCATTACTCACTGGCTCTTACTTTTACCTAATAGATTCATTTCTTGCTGCATCACCCCAGGCTTAAGCAGTTAGGGTTATTTAATTTTTAACATTATAAAATGTTATATTATGTGAAGAGTACTCCAAGCGTGGTTTATCCATAAATTCCCAAGAATTTTTCTGTCAGTCAGAAAATGGAAGAGTACCTTATTTCCTTTTTCACTTGCTAGAAAGATACCACCAACCAGTTCTTAACTATATTCTTTCCATACATGAAATTTAACATGCCCATAGTTGTCAGCTAGGCCAATAACCATCATGTCCTGTTCTCCACACAATTCCTAAGTCTAATAGAAGTTTTTTTTTTTTTTAAAAGTATTCTGGTGAGATCCAAACTATTTATGGCATATAATTTTGTGGTGTCTTTGGAAAGTATTCCTTTCATTTCTCATTGTTTTTGTTTTTCTTTTCCCCTTTTTAATAGTCCCTGGTCTTTATTCTTTAGGAGACTTATTTCCCAAGAGCTTCTACTTGACACTCAGTTTTAAACCTAAAATGAGAAATGTGTTGGTGGATTAAGTGTCCCTCAACATGGTGACAACGAAATGCAGTGTGGTGATGTTTCCATATTATATTAAAGTATGCTGAATTTTTGTGTTTCTTCTTACCCAAAGAATTATGGAGTAACTAACAGTGGTGAAAAAGAGTGGGGGAGTTACCCACTGATTTTTTCTTAATTAGTATTTATGTAGGCCAAGTTGCAGTCTATACTCCTAGTTATGAATTTTATCTTCTTCAGAGAGAACCTGTACTTCAGACTGTATTCAACATTAATATAGCTAGTTATTAGGTGTGCAGGAATTGGAGGACTTAAGGTTCATTATCTCTGATGAGGATTGCACTAGGGCCAAGGATATATAAAGACTGTCCAGCTGAACTTACTTCTCCATTCATTTATTGAAAGCTTTGTACTCCCTATGGAATCATCATAGGAGTGCTGGGCTTCTGTCTCTTCCTCAACATCTCTGAATGGATCGAAGTAGGAATGGGCCAGAGCTTGGGTTGCTGTGAGTCGTTTTTCTACATCGAGCTGCAACATTTTGTCGAGCAAGTCCACGGCTACAAGGAAAGATATAAATATTGTAAAAATTAAAGAAAGCTATAATTGTTTATTATAGGAAGGATAAATCTAAAAGCGTAAGATGGCTGGCATACTAAATTGGCTATATTTGCTTCACCCAGTTTTCACATTTCAGTGAACAAATATAAGTGGCTTACTACTGTAGTTGAAACGTACTGTAGAAGAAACTTGAAGCAATATCCTTGAAAAATCTCAGTACTAAATGAGCCCAAATATAGGTCATGTCATTTGACCTGTATATGATAAAGCTTACAACATAGTTAAATTAGGTAGAAGGATTCAGTTTGATGGATTGTAAAGTGGCCTGTAACTTCAACAAACTTTAACTTTTAAAACATCTTTGTTAAAGTTCCAAACCACGTTGTAATACATCAAGCTGAATCCTTCTATCTAATTTAACTATGTTGTAAGCTTTATCATTCGGAATTTGAAACCCAAGTGACTTGATGTATATTTGTAAGTTTTACCATTACATTACTGGTTATTCTCATCATGGAGCCAGTGAAAAATTTCTTCTCACTACAAGCAGAAGTTTTGGGAAAGTGCTCTTATCCAGACCATAATGGGGAGGCAAGAGTAAAATTTAGAAATATGTAGGAAATGGAAAATACTTTTTATTTGAAACTCAAAATAAAATTAGCAATAGCACTGTATTTATACACCGCCTATCAGGGCTTGCAACCCACTCTAAGCAGTTTACAATGTCAGCATATTGCCCCCACCAATCTACCGACCTCAGAAAGATGGAAGGCTGAGTCAACCTTGGAGCTGGTGGGATTCGATCAGCCAAACTGCTTATCTGCGGTACTGTGTTCTTAACCACTGAGCCACTGCAGCTCAGTGTTCAATTCAAGTGTTCTTGAAATGAAACTGTGAAAATGGGACCACCTAATGTTCCCTTCAAAATCACAAAACTCTGCCTCACTTATTTTGGTCATGTCATGAGTGGGAATTCACTAAAGAGCAATTATAATTGGAAAAGTTAGCGGTAAAAGGAACCAGGCTGCCAAAGAACATGATGAGTGGACAATATCAAAGCTGAAACAGTCAGAGCTTAGAACAACTCAAAGAAGTAATGCAAGATCAGAAGATGCAGAGAGACCTGGCCCATAGAATCACCAAGAGACAGGCATGACTGAATGGATAACAACATCATCATCATTATCACCATCAATGTTCCCTTGTTCCCTTGTTCTTTTACCACAAAGCCAAGAGGAAAGTGCAGTGCAGTGCATACTGACTGCTACTAGCCTATTGGCAGAAAAAATTATCAAGGTATAATTTAAAAAAACAAAAACAAATCCCCCACAAGAAACAAGAATACAGCCCTACTCTTATCCACTGAGAAGAGAGTTACAGTTGTTTACAAAATGTTAGCAAAATCTATATATTGTTTCAGCACGGAAGCTTCTTTAAATAAATCTTGAGGTACTGAGCTAATCTCTGGTACTCCTTTCAAGTACAGTAATATTTTTTCCAGTCTGAAGATGTCAGGCCACCAAGTATACAGATTCAATTTCCATAAATCCCTATCAGGTTTCCTTAATGTTTTCAATATGTGCCTGCCAAACTTCAACAAGCCACAACAACATTATTTTATTTATTGTTAAATTTATTCATGATTATAGTTATTTGCTGGCCATCTCACAGTTTGAGATGACTCTATGCATGTTGCAATGTGATAAAATTATGCTAGCATCCTTAGTGTTTACGTAATATCAGTACTGTTAACAAAACTTGTGTGAGAAGTACGCAGTACATATGCAGATACATTTGGGTTGCCTGCTTGCAAAATTAAGCACAGTACACATGAACTTTAACTGGGACCCATTCACTTGTAAATGCTAATTTCCCCTAACAGTTTTATTTTAAAGAAAAAAAATCATATTGGGC
This sequence comes from Pseudoxyrhopus heterurus, assembly GCA_032468235.1. NCBI lineage: Eukaryota > Metazoa > Chordata > Lepidosauria > Squamata > Pseudoxyrhopus > Pseudoxyrhopus heterurus. The sequence goes on along the minus strand of JANHJO010008569.1, from coordinate 164,102 downwards.
AATCATCTGGCTCAGAGCAATCTTTTGTCTGCTCATGTGCTTAACTGCTTCTCAACACTTATATTCCCATATCATCAGATCCAGTCTAAGCAAATTGTAACAGGGACATGATTGGGCCCTGCTGTCATACTGGCTCGACCAGAAAATATGTGGGTAAGAAAAGGCAACCTCCTGTCACAAGGCACAGAGCAGCCCAGCTGGAGTGCTAGCAATGCTTAGAACACTCCACCAAATGACACTACTTGAAATGGTAAAATTTTATTCTGGGATCTGATCCAAACTCTTGCAACTCATGTTTTGTTTTGAATACCAAAAATGCCACTTGTGACTGCTAAGCTGGAGAAGACTGGCATGTAATACAACATTTACTTTAGAGTATTTCCCATTATACTCAAGGGGATTTATTTTCACAACAATATCCAGAGGGTAATACATTATTCATGCTTAATTACATTTTGAAGATTTCTTTGTTATCAAAGTCACACAGAATATGCTGGCTCAGCTAGAATCATAAAATAGATTGTTTTGACGTGTTCATCTGTCATATGAATAAAAGTTAAATAATACATTTTAGTTGTATAATCTCTCTGAAGAATATTAGTTTTATCGTAAATTAAAACATATAAAAGAACTTACCCAGAGGACTGGCTTTGGGTAAAAGCAGAGATAAATCCATTTTGGGAATTTTAGGAAGCGTCTGTATGTAGTTTTTAGCCTAAAATAAATAACATTTTCATGAAACCATATAAATGTCACCTTGAAAAGTTACATCATAATCAACTCTTTATAGATTGATTAGAAGCCCACATATTGGCCATACACTTCTTTTATACAAAGTACTCAAAGGTCCACATTAGCCTCCTTTGAGCTGTGTTGTACGTAAGACAAAGTAATAATTTTACTGTAGTAAGAATAATATAATATGACTTCATGGCTCTTAATAGTTGCATCTGTCTTTATATCAAGATGTAAGCTTGTAATCTAATGTATAACATGCTGCCTAATTTCATATAATGAGAAAGTTCAGAAAGCAGACAAATGGGAGAGAAACTATTCAGCCCTTTAAAAAGAGTAGCTTCTTGCCCGTGCTAGTTAACTAGGTAAGGAGGGCAATATAGAAAATGGAATTCTGGAAGAGAAAGAAAGAGCATCTTTCATCCATATTTGGCTTTGGTGCTGCTCATCTTAAGAGCAATGATTGACACTTCAAAAAAATATCTTTATGGTGCAGATGACAGTTTCTGCCTGTTTGTTCTGACTTCTCCAAGTAAATAACGTGCAATACTAAACAAAAATTAAACCAAAGTAGTATTTACTACCAAATAAAAATGCATAATACTCCATCTTCAATTTATGGAAGTGAGACATTTCAATTTACTGATCTCTGAATATCTACATTCCTTTGCCATTTTCAAAAGAAGAATTTGTCTATCTACAAAGATATTTTCTCATGCTATGTTTATAGCTAGCATGATCCAGATTATTTTGGCCTTTGTTCAACACTTTAGTCATTACTTTTTTTATTTTTATAATGCAATATCCTGTCCATGACAGGAAAACCTTCCTATACTGGCAGGGAAGCCGTCTTTCATCAGGTCGTGTACAGAACAGGCAATCCGGGGCCATTTTTCCCTCCCAGTTCTGCTTTAGAGAATGAAAGTGCATCTGCAGATGTCTTTCTCCAACTGTTACAACCCCAGTATTTCATTTAATTTCAGAGTTGGTACTCAATGATTTTTGTCAGGAGCTGAATGCACCCAACAATCCGCAACAGCAATGCAGGAATAAATGAATATTAAAAATGCATGTTATAAACCTTAAAGGTTATTAAAATAAAATGGTGGTATAATATCATTCAGTTTTCTTGTCAGAGAATCTTACAAGGGTGGTAGTTTAAAGTACTAGATTAAAGCTAGGAAGACACCCATCACATCAGTTTTCTCTATTTTATCTGACAGGGTTTTGGGGAAGATTAATGGGGCTATGAGAAAGCACATTACTTTGAGTTAATTGGAGGAGCAGTGGGATACATATGTACAATAACAGTTGACATCATTTATAAAAGTTGAGTAGAAAGTTAATCTTTCTAAAACAATAAGAACGTATGAGTTTGCCTCTAAAATACAAAATAGAGCATCTTACCGCTTTGTCTTCCAGTTTTTGCACAAACTCCTCTCCGGGGCTTCCTGTCACTTTCAGGATCTGGGTGAGCTGATCAAGATCTGGCAGGCTGAATCAAGTACTACCAACAGAGGCCAGACGTTGAATTTGACAAAAAAAAAAACCCTTCATAAATGACTCCATTTACCATACATTTATCCTACTTTTTCTATAAAAGGGCAAGGTATATAGCTTGCTTCCATACCTTGTTGTTGGCATCACTAGGCTGAGAGATACTGAATCTTTCCTGCTAGAACATTGATTGTTAGGGAGAATAAAGCCTACAACCAAATCATTTGTGTTATAGATAGTTCTCAGCTTACAACAGTTCACTTAGTGACCATTCAAAGCTACATCACTGAAAAAAGTGACTTATGACCATTTTTCACACTTACGACCGTTGCTGCATTCCCATGGTGATGAGATCAAAATTCAGATGCTTGTCAACTATATTTATGATGGCTGCAGTGTCCCAGGATCATGTGATCCCCTTTTGCGACCTTCTGACAAGCAAAGTTAATCGGTTTTTAAGAAGAGACTAGACAGTCATTTATCTGAAATAGTATAGGTTCTCCTGCTTGAGCAGAGGGCTGGACTAGAAGACCTCCAAGGTCCCTTCCAGCTCTATTCTATTCATTCATTCACCTTCCAAAGCCAAGCACGACTTTTCTCAGGATCATGCATCAGTTGCTGAGGGCAACTCCATGAATCTAGGAATAATCAACAGTTTTAAGGTGTTGCTGACAAACACAACATGTGCCCCCATACTTGTTCTTAACCCCATTTTTCCCACCATACCCTGATCTCTGCCCCATCTGAATAGACAGGAGCTATGTTGGTGCTCAATGCTTCCTGAAGTAATGTTTGCCATTGAAAGTGAAGCCTTGCACAATCTATTATATATTGACTTTAACACAGCTAAAGAACCACCCCGTGATGAACATCAAGCATCAAAGGGAGAGAGAAACATTAAATAACCTTGTTTGCCACAACTTTGCTATTCATTAAAATCTTGTAATATGTGAAAATAGATTTTAAGATTAAACAGAGCTTACAGTACTTAATTTTTGCAAGTATAAGTATTTTGAATTTTCATACTAGATTTCTTCCTACCGGTAACCCTCTATGTTATTTATATTTTCCGTCCAAACTGTGGGAGCATCAGTTTCAGACAGGGGCACAGAGAAGGATACAGTCTTTACCCTTAAACAGAGTTTTCCCAGTCAACATTTCTGCCATGATACAGCCAACAGACCAGATGTCCACTGTTTGAAAGAGAGAAATATACAAGGAAGGATTTAATGCTAAGGGTTGAAATAGCAGCACTGAAAACTTAAATACACATTTTATGCATGCTTGTAACAGATCTGCTTGTTTACAAGTTACATTATTGTACCTTTAGCTTTCAGATTTGGGCTGCAAAAATCCAAACAAGCTCCAGCCAAGAGACATAGAAAAGTCTAACTCTTTGCTGCCATCTTGTGGTCATCCAGATTTTTTTCAACATAAAGCTGATAGTCCAACTTGTAATATTATCTTTTATTATTATTATTTTATGGTTTTGAAATCCTCTGTAAGTGCTATGAGGCAATGAGCTATTTTGCACAAAGGAAGTTTTTCCCCAACTTGCTGCACACATGTGCACACACACACATACTATGGGCTGTGTCTAACCAGCAACCTAGCCAGCAAGTCTCTGATCATGCTTGTAGAGGATTGGGGTGTTGAAGAGCAATCCATTTTGAGGACACTATAATGGGCAAGTGTGTATTCAGATTTTTCCCATCCTTATTTGGTTACACAAAATGTATGGCTGGCACTTATGGTTTTTTCAGATATTTTAGCTTCATTTTATTCAAAGGTGAAACGCGTTAGATTAACAAAACAACTTTTTCACAGTAGTAATAGTTTTGTCATTTGAAGCACGTATGTCCACATATCACAATGCAATTGAGTTAGAAATTACTCATGCTGATTAATTAACCAGGAGACACAGAACAGGATTCTGTTCTATTCTCTGCAAAATAATTGGACTGAATTAATCTGAGTTTTAGGAATTAAGAGCAATGAGAATAAAATTATGGAACACAGTCCATGGTAGTTGTCTGCAGTTTATGGAAGGTGAGAATTCAATTTAGATGAAATATTTTGTGCATCTATCTGGGTATAAGAAAAGAATACAACTTCTCAGTAAGCAAAGTAGGAGAAGCATAGTACTTTAATTAATGTTTGCTTGAAGAAAAGTAGACTGCATGCATTAACCATATCATTTGCAAAGCTATATACTATGTTTTACAAAACTGTAATTATTGGGCTCGTGCAATTTGAATGCCACAGCTTAACATAATCTGAATCAGGTCACGCTGTGAGGGTTTGTATTGTACTTACTGAAAAAAGGGGGAAATTAAATACATTTAAAAATCACATAGAAACTCCAGAGTTAGCCAATAATCCACAACTTACTAAGAATTTCCCAACACCCTTAATGAATAAATAATTTAACCCACCAGTCTGGTTGTAATGCATCCAGTTCAGAATCACTTCAGGTGCTCTGTACCAACGAGTTACAACGTAGCCCGTCATCTCTGTGTCTGTATGCCTTGCTAAACCAAAATCCAAGATCTAAATACATGAAAAATCATTTTGTGCAATGAGAAATTTACAGAACAGTGTTGTCATGTATCCAAAACAATAGCAAAAAAAATGTTTTGTTTTTTCAGAATGCTCCACAAAGTTTCTTAAGTTCTTCCTAGAAGCACTAGATTGCTATTACAAAGCCATTGCTTCTTTTTAACACAGTGGTGACTAAAGGCACCCTTAGTTAGCTTTAATGATGCCAGCTGAGGGCCTTTCCCCATTGTTGAGCCAAAGAGCAATCCACCCATCTTTGAGTCAGCAGGAAATTACACTGGCTTGAAATGTGCTGCCTAATTACAATGCCAGCCCACCTCTGTTGCCATCTGTTCCAAGTCACCATCAACTTGTGTTGTCTTGATGTTGTGGGTACAGCACGTGATAAGCCAACAATTAGTTGATCCCTCTGGGTGTGCTGACCTCCCTCTTCAGCATGTCACCAGTCACAGCACTGCAGCAGGACAATGTCTGTCATCTCTCCTACCTGTGCCCTATCCTCTGGCATCCCATTCTGTCATAATCCATACGGAATAATTAAAAAAAAAACAGGCTGGAATCAGGAAGGACTCTGAGTTAAAAAAAATAGCACTTATTTAGGGCTGCCCCCTTCTTCCTTCTTTAGATATACCACAAATCCCAGTTTTCAGTGTTCTGTTATGGGAGGCAAAAGAGGGATTGATCCTATCATTTCATGCTAATTTTGCCTTGGATCACACCAGTAAAGGCATAGAATTAAAGAAGTTTCAGTACTGTGCAGTGCTATTGTGCAATTCTGATAAGCCAATGGCACTACACTAAGGTGCCCAGCTGTTACAGCAGAACTGATGCAGAAAAGAGTGACAGGAAGGGGAAGGATGTGCCTTCATCACCTGAAATGGTCAATAATAATTCTCTGAACACATCTTTGACCTCTGTCATACAGTGGTGGAAAAGCATAACAAATTTTGTCCACCTTAAGACTGTCATTGGATGCTGTTGATATAAGGGGAAAACACTGCTTTAGCTGAGGATAATTTAAACCAGCCTCCGTCATGGGCTGGAGACAAGACAAAAACAACCTAATGAGAACAAGAAGCAAGAGAAGCATTGCCAGGGCACGTTTATAGTATGACTAAGTACAGGTGGGAAAGGCCTGAGGGAAACCAGTTCTCTTTCATTTTTTCAGTGTTATGATCTTGTTTAGCCAAGACTTAGATATTTTGCCAAAACTCATATTCTAAAGATTTGCCAAGCCTAGCTATAAATCAAGGGCAGAAAGTATAGCAATAGCATTTAGACTTATATATCACCACATAGTCTTTACAGCGTTCTTTGTGTGGTTTACAATGTCAGCTTATTGCCCCCAACAATCTGAGTCCTCATTTTATCAACCTCGGAAGGCTGAGTCAACCTTGAGCCCTATCAGGATTGAACTACAGGCTGTGGACAGAGTTAGCCTGCAATACTGAATTTTAACCTCTACACCACCAAGACTCCTTCCTTTCTATATACTCAATTCCCAAGCCTTGCATCCTACCAGAGAAAGAGTACTGACAAATCATTCAAGATGCCATTATTGTGCAAGTCTAAAACTGAGAGTGGGATGTAAACTGCATTAATATTACTGTGCATTTGAATTCTGAGCCTGTGCAGTATAGATTTAAAGCAGAGAACATCATTAAACTCTAATTCTATGAACTGTTATGTAATGTAAGGATTCTTCGAGGTGAAGGCTCTTTGCAAACATACTGTTTTTCTATTTAATAGAAAATACATTTTTTTCAAAGAAAGAAAATAGTTGGAAGAAATAATAGGAAATATGGGAAATTTAGATGATCTCATCTAAAATCCCATTTCAAACAAAGCAATTGCTTAATAAAATGCAATAAATGTGTTACCCAGGTGCACTTTAAATTGGCTGATTTCAATGAATCTATCTTTAGATATCCCATCAAAATAAGTAGGTGATATTTCCAAATAAACACAAATATGTTGCAGAAAAAGGTGCACTAAAGATTCAAAACAACATAGTCAAACCAACAATGCAATCTACTTTTTCATTAAACAAAAACAAAAATCCTACCTTTAATTCACAGTCTTCATTCACTGCTAAATTGCCTGGCTTTAGATCCTGCAGTATACGAAATTAGAAAATTGTGTGACTATCACAATTTGATTCTAAAGTAGGTAATTACATAATAAGCACATTCTTTCCTCCCATCCCAGAGCAATGCATCGGGTTTGCTCCCTAACAAGCACTTAACATGATCCAGGCTGTCTGATGCCCATTTGGTCCTCAGCACTGAAAAAGCAGTTTCCCTGAATGTGACCAGCTAGGATATTCAAAGGAAAAATCTGCTATTAATTAGTATAGAGAATGTCTACCAGGGAGGTGTTTTAAGGTTTAGCCATTCTGTTCCATCATAGTTTTTTCTATTTTTTGATTCAGTTGATTGTTACTCTATTGACTTCATGACTACTGGCTGCCACTAAAAAGGTTCTTCTTCTTCATTGCATTTTAATGGTCACCTGGATTTGTACAGCCTTAATGCACCTGCTCCACACATAAACATTACTGAAGCCAGAGATGTTAGTGTGTATGAGACACGTGTTGAATTCTAGTGTCTCTTACATGCATCCACATCACTTCTCTCAAAATGTTTGTGACCTGTTGATCTCTTGGCTAGTCATCCTTTCAATCCATCTGCCACGTTCGTGTCTCTTTGCTACCATCTTATTAACTGGATCTGTACAGGCAAACATCATTGTATGTGGAAGCCATATCTCTTCTTGGTTACATTCTGGGATGGGGTGAATGTAGGCTATAAAGGTGCAAGAGCCAGTTAACCTTTCAGTTAGGTGCATTAAGCCAGGGATAGGCTAGTCAATTTGAGGTCTTTACACAGTCTAGATTGGCCACGTTTGGCTAAAACAGCACTGAAGAAATATGGGCAACCCACATGAACCAGATGAAAGGAAGGATCCCACAGCAGAACTGCCAGCCCAAAGGTACTGGAGCAGGGAAGGAAGGTAATACATGACTTCTGCCTGCCGAAGCAGTGGGCTGACTATGAGATGGAGGCTGTGTTGTGAGGAAATGTCCTTGGGGAAACAGTAATGGGGTATGCTTGTGCTATAGTAAGGAACTGTGTGGGCGAGTTCTTAAACTGTAATCCTGTCTCCACTAATTTAATAATTTTCTTTTAAGATCAAGAACTGGGTACAATTTAGATTGCACTCTTCTTGCTGGTTGACAGCAAGTTTTTACTTGCTTAACAGCATTAGCAATATTTTGGAGGGAAGGACACCAAGCAGGAATCTCCCTGCTTTGCCTGTGAACGCTTCACTGCCATAGATGTTCTACTAATAGTGCTGCGGGTGTCACAAAACAGCAGTGGATTTGCCAGATCCAAATATCCTTATTCTTCTTAACAATTTTCTTTCAAACACCTGATGCCACGTTGGCAAATTGCCTTCCATTTCATTCAACAGGAGTGTGGGGGGGATCTATTTTTCTGTCTCTCCCTGTTGTTGTGCTGCTGCAGCAGAATGACAGGACAGAGGGGATAGTAGTCAGCCTATAAAGGCCTTTCATTTCCCAAATCCTCTGTTGTAATTATTAAGAGCTAAATTCCTCTCCTTCACCACAATTAATGAGAATATATTCTCTGCGGCTCTGAATATTGTGCATCTGACTGACTGTCTCTGCAATTGTGTGATATGTACTAATAGGAAAGGGTAAAACATTTCTGCTCAATGTGTTCAACCAGGGAAGTATTCTTCCTCTTTGAAAGGCACCTAATAGTTTCTTTCTCTCTAGACATGCATTTTCTCTCAGTTCTGTAATGTTTTCATTGGATTATTTCCATGTTTAAAAACTGGCCTCAGGGCATGCACGAGGTCTGTCTAGTGATGACTTCTGCTTGGGTGACATGTAATATGTTTTCCTCAGGCAGTTTTCAACTGCCATAGAAAAAGGTGAGCCAACAAGTTGGATTATAGGGTTTGATGCTGAAATGCATGAGGGAAATGTCAAATGAAGTATATCTCAGTGGGGATAGAATGTATTTCCTAAGGTGAGACGTGCCATGTAGCTACCAGCTTCCACCAGTAGCAGGAGACTGGAGAGACTGTTTTTATTAAAAGATTGATGCCTGAGCATCATGTGGGGTATGATCTTGGCCTTGCTCCTGACCGCAAAAAGTTTTGGATCTGCACAATGATTTTTTTTCCCTTTCTGAGGACAAATATGTACAATTGGCCAGGTTCCCATATTAATATGGTTTGCTATTCTTTGGCTTAGCTTATAAAGTGGCAAGCATTGCTAATTAAATCCCAATCTAGTTAATTAATTCAATCTTTGTAGATATATGGAAGGAGAACATCTTAACTCTTCTGTTGCTTTCCAACTACTGAGGATGGGTTATTTTATAAGAAAGAATCACTGGGCTAGGAAAGAATTAAGCAATTTCATACATCCCCTCTGTCTCTATATTCTTGCATAAATGTGTTTCTCCACATTAATGTTACAAAGGAAACAAGGAATTTCCAAAGTTGGGGATAGGATGATATCAGCTGAATAAGATAAATGTGGCTGTAGTTGTTTGTAACATGCTGGTGGGCCAGAATTAGGACACTGCCACCACCAAGCTTCTAGAGAGATGTGCAGGTTCTCTTCTGAAGGGACAGAAAACAAAGGTCATTTGGTTTCAGCATAGCAATAGAGATTAGGCAATCTTTTTACATACAAAAGAGGTCTGAAAATATTGACAACAAAAGAAGTTTATCAATATGCACTAGTGCAGTCTTCCATAGCTTGGGGCCAATGGTGTTTGAGGCTGGGAGATTATGGGAGCCACACCTGGAAGGCACCAGGTTGTAGGAGGCTGCACTGGTAATCTGTACACTCTAGAATAGGAATAACTTTAAAAAGAACATACCCTGTGAATGATTCCAGCAGAGTGAATATACTGCAAAAGAAGAAAAAGTCCACATGAAGATTATATACAGCCTCCTCCATAACTGATATTAATCAAGATTCCCTGTGATAGAGCATGTTCTATATATTATCTTAGGGTACACAAAGTATCTTTCCATGTGGATTAATTATCTCAAAACAATACTTAGAAAGTGGAAACACCGTTTCTACCGAAAAGAAAAATAATCCAATAGAAATATTCTAGAATTCCTCCGAGCTTCTTGTCAACAAGCAAAGGCAACCCTGACGAGGCCTTTTGTTTTTGTGAGAGTGACTCTGGTGAAATAAACTCTTTCCTGCAGCTTTCTCCTGCCTTATTTTTCCTAAGTCATGAGCTCTGGCAATCTTCCATTACTGATGACTTTTTCATATGCTGAACGACTAGCCCCAGAATTACCAGGAGGTGTGGCCACCACTGGATGGGCATGATAGGAGGACACTGATAATGAGGACACCAAGGTGAGGACACTGATAATGAGCAATTCAATACAGAGAGAATAGCCATCTTGCTTATAACCAAGCTATCTTGGCTACAATGGGAATGATTTGTACTTCAGAAATGGGAGATGCTTCTGAGATGAGAAACTCCAAGTACTGTAAATGATGAGGTCCACCTCATGTGGATGTAAGTATGCAAAGCAATATGCAAAGCAAATTAAGGATTTAAGGGTCTCTATCAAAATTCCAGAAAGTTTAACAATCAGCTCTTGCAAGCAGATATAATCATGCAAGAGGTACGTTGAAGTCCAAAAGCCTAAAGGACAAAAGAATTTTAAAGTCACAAGGGAAGTAGAGCAACAAGAATTTTTCCCCCAGGCCATTTCAATAGTAAATGAAGCAAAAGGAAAAAGCTTGAGACCACTTGTTAGAGAAATGGCAATGTAGTAGCAGATGACAAACAGAAAAAAGGCCCCCTTCAACCTCTTTTTTTTTCATCTTCCTTGTGATATTTTTATTCCTTGCTCTATTAAAAGACAGTTCCCTCTAGGGAGGAGTGGCAATCCGTTAGGGAGCATGTGACTTCTGTGGAGATGTGTAAATCTCCAGGTCAGGCCAGCTGCATCTGAAAATCTTGAAAGAGTTTGTAGATGTTACACCTCCAAGCTCTTTTCTGTGATCTTAGGGAAATTATGGAAAATGAAGAAGGGCAGATGTTGTTCTAATCTTCACAAAGGAAGCGGGGAGAGGGAAGGGAAGCACTAGAATAATTACCAACCAGTAAGGCTGTAATTGACACATGACAAAACTCCGCAATAGATTATTAAAAAACTGGTTAAGGAGAATAAAAATGAATAAATTACTTGGCAGAAGCCAGCAAGTGTTCATCAAGAAAAAAATCATGCCAAATGAAGTTGATCTTTTTGGACAAAGTGGTTAATTTATTTGATTGTAGGAATGTACCTTGACATCAGCAAACCATTAGGCAAGGCTTTTGTCATAAGACCTTAATAGAGAAAATGACACAAAGTTGACGGGCTTATGCTATTTTTAGATGGAAACAGAACTTGTGCAATCACATCCCATGAGTGCCATCATGTCAGTGACTCCCTATCAGGCTGGAAGGAATTATTACAGGGGTGCATTATTCTTTTACTACATCTGCTTTCATTTTAATAAAGCTTTCTAAAAAGAACTTGGAGAGATTCATGTTTAGGAAAAATCACTTTCAGGTAAGGCAGCTCTCAAAGATCTGACAGACACAAAGGGTGACTATGTGATGTGTTGAGGGAAAGTGTCAAGTGGCATATCGCCAGGGTTAGACCCTGTGTTGTTCAACATATTTATAACTGTCTAGGATGAGAGATTAGAAAAAAGTAACTATCACATTTGTAGATAACAAATATATGAGGAGATAGCAAATGCCTTAGAGAGAATCTTGAAAAGTTGGGGAAATGGGCAGAAACCAGCACAATTAATTTCAACTGGGAGAGAAGTAAAATCTTTCATTCATGTAGGAAAAAACAAAGGCTTGGTTATAGCAAATAGCAGAGCATACTTTACACCAGGACATGAAAAATAATCTGAATGTCTTGGTGGATTTATTATAAAATTATTATGAGCCAAAAGGCATCTGCCAAAAGAAATGGCATCTGATCTGCCACATCAACAGACATCGCATATCAAATCAAGAAAATCATTCCCCTCTGTTCTGCATTGGTTAGACTGCACCTTGAATAGTTTTCAGTACCATATTTTAAGAGGTTATTCATAAAAAAGCAACCAAGACAATAAGATGACTTGGATAGAAAAATATAGGAGAAACAGCTGGTGCTAGATATCTTTCACTTGAGAAAAAAAGTTTGCAGAGAGATATCTGTAGCTGTCTCAATATTTGCTCTTAGTTGGAAGACAGGGCAGAATTATTTAGAGTTGTTCCAGAAGACAGGATAAGAAAAAATGGTGTACGTTACAAGGAAAGGCTACAGTAAGAGTCTTTCATCAATGCACATATTGTTTGATTGGAGGTCTTTAAAGGAAGCTGGATGACTCTTGGTCAGGGATGCTAAAGTACAGATCCATGTACCGGTACTAGACAGGGAGCTAGATTTTATGATCTCTAAGGTTTCTCCCGCTCCTTTCAATCCTATAATTAATTATATGTTCAAAATCAATTAAAAGATGTCATCACTACAAAGATGCTAAAGAAATGAAGTGTTTGGTAAAAGTGGCAGAAATTTCTGTTCTGAATTTTTCTGAAGTTACTTACCTTCAAGCCCTTCAAAACCTGGTAGATCAAATACTGAATCTTTTCCTCACTGAATTGGTGTCCCATTATCTTTTGTAAATCTGTCTGCATGTATGGCATCACCAGGTAACTAAAAAAATTTAAAAGGTAAGTATAAGAGAAAGATGTAAGGTACAATGTAATTATATAGTTCATCAGAAATTCATGCTAAGACTCTTACCGGTTTTATAAAATTCCATTTCTGAAAATAAGAGTGCAGGGGTGTATTTTAGAACCAGGAATGAGAACAATAACTTTATCTCATTGAATAAAATACTGTAGCAAACAATGTTATTGCAACTTAATCTTTTTACTGCAGCCCATAACAAAATCCTCTGAACTTCTCTGAAACCACTACGTCTATTGTCTTAAATATGTCTATTGTCAATTTAATAGTTTAGTTGATGTGAGACTCATACTGCTGGCTTTTGAGATCCATTTAATCTATGCTTTTCAATTTCTGGCTCTGTGTTTATCCATACAACACAAGGGACTAACAGATAGAATAGCTATTGACTGGCAGCTAAGGCCCAGTTGATTTGCACTGACTTATTATGTAGTTACTAATTATATAGAGGTAAGAGTCATCTTTGAAACCCTTAACTATGGTACAAACCATAGCACAAACATTTCCTTATGATATTGCTTTTACATCCCCAACCCACACCTATGGCAGCTTAAAGTAATCTTAAAGTGAAATGTTTCAACTTAAAGTGGTGTTCTCCATCTTCTCCCAACACAATTCTTGCTCTGGATACATTCTAGCATGTTTCATTGATGATATGGGTGATGGTCAGGATTTGAAACCTCTTCTAGTGGCCATCTAAGCTGCTATGGGTTAATTTAGCCGCTCTCACCCTCAAATCACGGGGACTGCCCTCCACGGTCATTTCAATCTGGACTGTAGTAATCATCAGAGACATAGCTTCCACAGAGGGACTTGCCTACAGAATGTCAGATTGGCACTTCCTGAAGTATTTGTCAGATGTTATGCAGGCTTCTTATAAAGACAAGAGTTAGTGCTGTTTTGAAAGAACACTAGACTTGGTATTTTTCAAAAACAAGATTGCTGCTCACTGCTGCAGAGAAGGTTGATTAATCTGGGGAAGAGAGTTGGATTTTGCTAGTTCTGTCAACATTGGGTGCATTATGGGTCTTTTGCCAATAAGTATCTTGTATAGTTATGTGTGTTATTGTTTCCATCACTGGGACAAGGGGAAGGAGTTCTATTTTGACTGCTTCATTATTTTGTCTACCTCTGAAAGCCCTGTTGACAGCAGTTTCATTCTCTCTTATTACTAATGAAAACCAATTATTGTCCCCTCCTATTTTACTCTGTGCCCCACTTCCATCCAATTTCAGAAGAATAGAACTGGCAAGAATATCAGAAAACAATACCGGTAGCATTTTTTTAAAAAATGTACTCACAAGTTGTACTCTGCACAATGTGCATTAAACATATACCATAACTATGTGTTGTTCTGTATAAATACTTTGAAAAAATGACTAGCCCATTTTTACATATATTTGAATATTATATCTTCATATTTTGCTTTAGTGCTGCTGATATGTTGTTTTTCTTTTAGTTTAGACTTTGTGCAGTTGTTAATACTCATTGTTCCTTCAAAGAATATAAAAAGGACAGATACATAACATTACAGGAAAGCACATCCTAAGCTAAATGTTAAAAGTAACTGTACCAATTTTTAATGGAAAAAATCAACTGCCTTGAAATGTAAGAAAGGCATTCTGTAGATTCTACTCCACTAGTCGTTGCCCTAAAATGTAGTAGTCTTCATTAAAGGCATTTATGTAGAAGCTAGATTGTGTCAACACAATGTAACATGTTTTGCATTTTAAATCATGCATCAAGCAAGTTTCATGAGAGGACCTCTAATGTCTCTTCCAATTATGATTTATGATTAATTAATGAACGTGTTATAAATATCTCCCAAATCAATCACCTCAGATTTTATTAAATATTGCCCATCCCATAATACAGATTATATTCAAAGTCCTGATTGGCTTTTGTGTGACACAAATTGTTCTCAGAAAGCTTTTTTAATATAAATATTAAAATATAAGGATAAAAGGTTGTTATGGGATGCCAATTCTAGCAGAAAGCATATTCTCCTCCCATGTGGTCTATTTTCAAATGTAAATCTCTGTCATCAAAGCTCCATTTGAAAAAATGCATGGCAGATTGAAAATACCATTTCTTCATTTGGGAAATTGGGATCCAATGGGAGCAGTTTAAAAAAAAAGTAAAGAGACAGAACATCTGACTATGTTATAATCAACTGCTATGAACAATAACAATTGTTTCACTAGATTGGCCCTAGAAAGTTTGTAATTTAAAAGCAACAGTTAAAGACAAAATTTCCAGGATGCTAAATGATATGTAAAAACTAATGTATACTTTGCAATAAGAACAACAATAAACTAGGCATTGACAAAATGTCCATCTGTCAATTGCACAAGCCCACACTGCTTGTATCCACACATATACTATGCTGATTGTTGTTAGTTGCGAAGTCTTGTCCGACACATCGTGACCTCATGGACAACGTTTCTCCAGGCCTTCCTGTCCTCTACCATCCCCCGGAGTCCATTTAAGCTCTCACTGACTGCTTCAGTGACTCCATCCAGCCTCCTCATTCTCTGTCGTCTCCTTCTTCTTTTGCCCTCAATCGCTTCCAGAATTAGGCTCTTCTCCAGCGAGTCCTTCCTTCTCATGAGGTGGCCAAAGTCTTTGAGTTTTATCTTCAGGATCTGGCCTTCTGAAGAGCAGTCAGGGTTGATCTCCTCTAGGACTGACCGGTTTGTTCGCCTTGCAGCCCAAGGGACGTGCAAGAGTCTTCTCCAGCACCAAAGTTCAAAAGCCTCAATTCTTTTTCGCTCAGCCTTCCTTATGGTCCAAATTTCACAGCCATACATTGCAACTGGGAAAACCATTAATACATCTACCTAATAAGCAAGTAGCCTGGGTTCAAATATCAGAAGGGTATGGCTAGCTGATGAGAGCTAAATAGCTAAATAACTAGTCTTCCCCTTATTTCTTTGTTGGTAAGTGTAAATCCAACACAAAAAAATAGTTTGTCGTGAAAGCATTGGATTGGGGCTGAAAGGCGAAAGCGGAAGCAAGATGCTCCGTCTCATATTTGGGTAGACCAGGTTGTCCCGATAGGAAAAAACAAACAAACCACTCAACATGCCCTGTTTAAAGTCAGAGTAACAGAGTTGGAAGGGACCTTGGAGGTCTTCAAGTCCAACCCCCTGCTCAGGCAGGAAACCCCTTCAATATTTCAGGCAAATGGCTGCCCAATCTCTGCTTAAAAAACTTCCAGGGATGGAGCACCTAAGTCTGGATGCTATGACCCTTTCTAGATCCTAGATTGATGTATGTAACCTTTTCCTCTCGGTGGTCTCATGGGTTTTTGGCACAGTGGATAAGGTTGAAGCAAGGAGTGAGTGGAGCCAAAGGGAGTGGAGATACAGTTTCTCACACTCATATCCCTCTCCTTCTGCTTCCCTCAAGCAGCAGATGGCAGAGGAGGGAAAGGGGAGAAGACTTTCTGAAATTGAGATACGAGCCAGATAAGGCAAAAGGGTCATCTCCCCCTCTGCAAACTAATTAATTGTAAGTTCTTGAACCAGCAGTGGCCAGGGCTGAAAACTTCACCAACCGAAGGCAGAAATTTTAGAAGCCTTCCCCAAACCCCTCTGCCTTTTATTTTACAGCATGATCATCCCTCCTGGATTCTTCTGGATGAGTGGGAAGAACTTGGCACTTTTTACAAAGAACTGTCTCTCCCAGGAATGTTACATTTTGGATACTGACATCTTATAATGACACTTTCCCTGTCAGCTCTTCCCCTTCCCCTCCCTGAAAAACAAAGTTCTTGTCAAAACTCTCAGGCTCATGAATAATGCAAGGCAGCACCAAGCTTCCTTCAAATGTGTTTGGAGGAAATACAAAATCTACGGAAAAGGCAAGCGTAGGTGGCCAAGCACAGATGTATGAATATCATCCCCTCCTTCTTTCAGTCTTATAGCTTCCTCCTTCCCATCATTCCCAGTTCAT
>JANHJO010008569.1:121020-143995 GCA_032468235.1 Pseudoxyrhopus heterurus | reverse complement strand
ACGGCGTTTCTTCCATACTCGATGCGCCCGTCAGCTGAGAGGCTGAGAAAGTCTCGTAAACGGAAAAAGAATTTAAAGACAGTGTTCAAAGACAGAAAGGTGTGAAGAGCTTTAGTGTATTATGATGACCTCAAGTACATTTAAATTTCCTTCTCTTTTAATTTCTTGCCTTTATTTTTTTTTAACTCACTGGTTCTCACTCTTTGAATGAATTTTCTTGCCTTTAATGTTTATAACATTTCTTACCTAAAAGAGGAATAGCAGGATGGATAGTTATGTATTTTCTGAATACAGCACTTAGGTTGGTTTTAATAGTTAAATAATAATGTTTACTATTTATTATTAAATTATTAATTTAATCATTTGATTTAAAAGTTGCCTGCAATCTGGATTTATTTCTGTTTTAATTAATATTCTTTATCTTCATTGCTATTATTGTTGACAGGTTTTTTGACACTATTCACTGGAATGGGGATGCACATTTTACATGCCATAAACTTTTTTTTAATGCAATGAGTGAAGCACCTATTTCATTTTTCAGAAGAAGTAGGGAAAAATCAACACACCAGTTTTGTATTTGCTGTAATACAGTATTTGCTGACCAATACTAAAGAAGGTAGCCACTCAATGAACCTGTCATGTTTCATTCATTGCTTTTCATGCAAGACTGGATCTATGTGGGATGGACAGACAGCTTTCTTAGTCCTGAGAAAAAGCAATAGGGTCTTACCCCAAAGGCATTCCCTCCAACTTTATTATATTTGAATTTAATGTGTGGCAGTATTACTTGGCATTTGTTCATTTGATTCTGAGGAAGAGATATATATTCAGGAATTTGAACTCAGTTAAATATCCAAAATAAATGTTCTTTTTATTCCCTTGATCGTAAACACAAAGGAATGACTATAAACAAACTATTTAAATGCCTTAAACCTCTCTAGGATCTGCCTGTAGCTACAAAATATTACATTTGACATTAGTCAGAAAACGTCAATACACAATTAACATTTCAAATTAGGCTGTCATGTGGAAATTTCTGCAAAAATCATGGATGTAAATTTTAACTTTAGATACATCTCACTCAGAAGCCAGCATAATATAAAGAAACAAAACCACCCAACCCCACAAATATATTCTATGTGACAAAAGCAATGACTCACTGGCTCTGGCTGTTACAGCATGTCTGCTCCAGGCATTTCAGCCCAGGGACCTGTGCGCTGTAAAAGTCACTGTACTTTAACCGAAGCCCAGAGGGTAGTTCAGAAAGAATAGTTTAATGGAAACAAGACTTGTCTGATAACAGTAACAACTGGGACTGTTGGACTCAGTGTTGGGAAGTACAAAAGGAAAGAGGCCCTTCCTTCCTCCATATCATCTTCTTATTTCATCTCGACACTCGTCCCAGGCCCTATAACACTTTGACCAGCCTGGAAGAGAATTGTGGGAGTTATCCCAACCTATTCCCAGCTGAAAAAGTGTTTTGCATACAACAGTATAGCATAATCATACTGCAAATCTTTGACAGATTAATATCATTTTTCTCTGGCTCTAAATGTTTTGTGAAAACAAGACATCGTTCCATGCATTGCTATAGTCACTTTCTATATGTCAAATATATAATCCAAGTCCAACTAACTTGAAAAACTGTAGTGTGGAAACTGGAAGGTTTAAGCAGATCTCTATTACTAAGAAAAATTGAAACTATGTGTATAGTATTTGATTATCATGAACTGTTAAGTGTTCCTATAGCATTTTCACAGAAGTAATTGCATTGGAAGTATTGAAAGTAATTTAGCCATGTGGTCTCTAGGAATCAAAAATGACTTGATGGCACATAACCATTAGTTGAAAATAAAATAGTGCTAGGCAATGCGCCTTATTAATTTGTCATGCCAGCAATATCTGAATTATTTTCCTTCCAACTGCAAACAGCACAGCATGGTATTTGTGCTTCACTATGTTTAAAGATCAAGATACCAAATAATAGTAAAATAAGATGCCTTGCAGAAAAAGAACATTTGGAAACTCTCAAGGTTTCCATACACAGATAACTTTCAATATCTGATCAACTGACGCTTAGAATGACGTTGAAAAATGTGGCCGGAAGGAAACCAAATCTATTTTCCAGAATGCAAATGTATATTCACCAGAGTTAAATAAAGTGATTCCCTGTGATTCCTCCTCAAAATCTAGGATTCCAGGATCCTGTATATCCATCCCCACTTCCCATTTTGCCAAAGCCCTGAGATCCAGAGAGTCACTCACCAGACAGAGCCATAAGCCCCAGATCCTACAGGGATGATTGCAGTATATCGTCTAGGAAGTTCCCAAATCGTCTTGTTTACTTCTTGCCTGAAGAAGCCTTTTCGCCTGGTAAAGCTCATCTCCTCTGTGCCTGGAGTAGGACTCTCCAGTACACCAAGCTCCAAGGAAACTCAGGGCCAATCCAAATTTTACCACACTTAGGCAGACAGAAAGACAACTTCTCTTAGGAAAGTCAACCGTAGATTTCCTTCTCAACTGTGTTGTGAACAATGAGTGTGTACGATGAGACAAGGAGACTTATAGCCCGCCTCCTTCTACCCACACATCAGCTCAGGAAGAAGGAGTCAGGTTTCAAATTAGACACTCCCCTTGCAGGTACTTTCAAAGGACTCACCTTTTCTGTGTGAAAGGTAGCTTTTATAGTAATAGAAGTAGCAGCCATGCCTGCCTAATGCAGATTTACTGCTACTACTAAAACTTATATGAAGTCTTAATAAACTTGCAGCATATATGAGTTAAAAGACTGTAGCTTATTTTTATTCCTTGGATATTTTTAAAAAAATTCTTTAATAATTTTATTAAACTTATCAAAGTATAAAATACAAACAATGCAACTTAAATCAATCTTTATTCATCTGATTAACATTTCATGTGTTGATCCCACTTCCTCCTTCGGTAAGAAAGAACAGCCAAAACAACTTGAATCAGTTTTACTGTATTGCAGCGACAGATAATACATGTTGATAAGAGAATGTTGGAAGTTTAAAGGCAAAAAATAATTTTCTGCAGCAAAAATTCTGATATAAGAAATTTACAAGTCTATTTGGGATACAGTTGATTGAATAGGCAATGGACAGTACTTCTAGTTTTAAGAGAAATGTGTTATCTTGTAAGAGGTGGACAGCCATGATCTAAAGGGCAAGAGTTAAATCAGCTGACTGGGTATTACTTTCCTGCCTGTCATCCATTGCTGGTAGTTGTTTTGAGTTGCCAGTCATGTACGTTTCCTTGATCACATAATCACATGCCAATTGCGAGAGCTTGCAATTAGGTGGATAAATTAATGCAGCTACTCATTATGAGAGGTTTGGTCATACTGAAAAATGTGTCTGCAGTTAATAGGTTCCTGCAGAGAATGACAATCACAGACAATTTTGTCATGCTCATGGACTGTTCCATCCTTGTTCTTAAACAGAGGACATCTAGTGCTTTATAAAAGGCACATCTTATACTAACATCAGCATGTGTGTAGGCCAGGTTTTTTAGAAGACTGTCATGAGTGAAAAGTTTTTTTATAGTCATATAATATCTAAGTTGTATCCTGAAGTCCAAATAAACTAAATTTATTTATTCTTGGGCTGTATTTTGGAGAATTTCTGCTTTGCAATTGAGTGAAAAGGTCTTTTTTTTTAAAAAAAGTTCACTTTATATGCAACAAATGCATTTAAAGCCAATTTTAAATATACATTGTTTTATATCAGCAGGTGGCAGCACCTGTAAAATGTTCAAGTGGAGGCTCTTCAGGCGGTGTGAATGTCGAGACACAGAGGCCGTCCCATCTGCTGGTATGTCAGCTACCAGAAACATGTACCAACAATGACTTATTTTTGGCCAATGACGAAGGAGGTGGCTTCATCCTGGCAATTTAAAGTTTGATCTAGACACGGAAGCAGCAGCAGCACCTGATTGCCCTTGCTTGTATTCCAAAGCTAAAATCAGACCGAGTTAATTCTTGGAGGAATGCAGTGGGAAATTCCAGGGTTATAAACTTAACAGGGAAGTCAGGGGTAAAAACACCTAATGGAAAACCTTTTCCACACAGTTGCCAGCAAAACTGCAAGGGTATCTCCAAATATCACAGGTGACAGTGCTACTTTTGAGTTTTGTGATGAAAAACTGGTTACAAATACCACTTACCTTCATTGTGGTATTTTTTTAAGCTTCATAAAATATTCTGAAATTTGTTATAATGGTATGTGCCTTTATTTAAAATAATGATTTCACTGATTAAAGAAGTCTTAAATCAGCAATTTTCTGAGATTCAGAAGCTGGAAGGGAATCACACAGAGATCTTGAACATGCAGGGTAGAACTGGTGCCAGAACGTATTTCCAAATTGTCTGGGTTGAGTACAACTGTGATCTTTCAGGAGTTAGATATGGTCTTCCAGAGATCCAACCTTGGGTGCCTGGGGCATGAGCCCTTCAGCTTGGGTCATTTCTGGGCATGGTGGGCCAAAGGATTGGAGCAGCCTTATAACGCAGGGGTGAGATGAGAGAGGCTGCCTCTAAGGTGGGGCCCGATGCCCAGGAGCTATAGGGGAGGCGGCAAATGGGCTCATCTCTCCCATTGAGTACAATTTTGAGTTTTGTTGTTCCCAATAAAAATATTTTGTTTTGTGAGACTTAAGTTTTCAATCATTGTTTCATTTGGTTTGTAGATTGCAATTTGATCAGTGAGCATGGTGATTCTTTATTTGGCCAAGTATAAACATTGTTTTGGGAAGGGGTTAGGGAGTCATCACACAGCTCCATTTATCATTTTATAGGGTTGCATCATTACAGACATTTAAAGGACTTTCATCCTAGAAGTTTATAATCCTTTGTATGCTTATAGTTTGAATAATATGGATGCAGAAGATGAAATATTTTGCTTTTAATGATGCTACGATTTACATTTATTTATGTTTAAACATTCATCAATAAAAGAGAAGCCAGGTTATTTTTGATAAATTTATGTATAATGTCAAGGAATAGAAATAGGAATGCAATACACTTTCTTAAACTAAGTGGGTCATGATGCAAATGTTAATTTCTTAAAGGTTTGTATAAAAAAACCCACTTGCAGAATTGACGTTATTTAACTGGATACAGAAATCTTTTTAAAAATCACTTATATTTTGTGCTTACAGGGGTGACCACCAGTATATATTTACAGTACCTTTATCACCATGCACAAGACCCATGGCTTTTTTTTAAAAATGTAATCATTCTTATAATTAGATTAAACTTCAAACAGACTTAGTTTGGATTTTTATTCCCCAGCTTATTCTCAGGGATGAAGCAAAGTAAGTGCAGCATTTTAAAGACAAATTAAAATGTGGCTAGCTAGGAAAATTATTGTTATGTGTACTATTGGGATCCAACTGTATGCACCATCATGAAACTTTAACACAATTAAACAGCAATTTATAAACACCATCAGTCCGTTTAGTCTGAAAAATAACTTTATTTTAAAACCAGTTGCATTGAGTGATATCCTATTTGGCAAAACCAGTTAGGGCTGAATTCCTCTTTAAAGTATGTATTTTCTATCATTCTAAGAAGGAGTGCACTCCACAGGGGCCCCTCCATCTAAAATCTCAGCTTTGAGTTTCACTCATATATAAACTTAAATGTTTAATTCCCTTTGTAGTATTTATGCATGAAAGTCACAGCTACGCATAAAATGACAGATAAAAATAAACTTCCTGTATATTTGACAGAATATATCTACATTTCCATCTGAATTCCCAGACCGCAGGTTCAACAGACAGGTGATTTTGTTTAGTTTACAGAAGGCCTCTGGATAAGAAGCATGAAGAAGCATTGTTCTCTGGCCCCCAAGCTAAGGTTTCTTTGCAGAGGGGTCTGAACTGAAGAGAAAGGAAGGATTTGATGGCTTCATTATCCACATACCCCTGTCTTCCTTCCTTTTAAAAACAGCTTCTCTGTACAAAAGGGATAAATACACAAAATCCCAAATTCATCAGAAAAAAACAAAAATATTGCAGAGCTTTCAAATAGGCATACAATTCATGCATGATGCCTGCATTATATAAATCTCAGAAAATATTTTAAAAATAGGTTCTTGGATATTCAGAATACCTGATGAACACAAAATACTTGAACTGAGGCCTCCCACTCATCCTTGTGCAGGGAAATTTTTCTTGAATTCATGAATACAATGAACCGAGTTCTTCTTCAGGCACATACCAGTTAATAAATGAACTAATTTTTAAAGCCACAGATAGAAAGTTAAAGAAAAATGCATATTTATCAGTTCCTTTCCTATTAAAAGTACCCAAAATATTAACCATAAATTGGACAAAGTTAATTGGATGCTAAATTGTATGGCTCTAACTCTGATAACTGAATACATTAATTTATTGGCTGAGTTGCCTCTTCCAAAATAATATAAGCAAACCTACATGCTTGTACAGCTACAACATGCAAAAACCCACATTTCATCTGAAGATGGTATAGAAAACAGTAGCATAGCAGAGGTGAGACATCTCAGAGTTGGGCAGAGATATAAGAAAGAGAAATGACCAAATTGCTTCATGAAGGATGGCTCGAATATCTGTGTCTTGATTACAGTAGTCAGGCGGGGATACCTAGGTATTTTGAGGCCTGCACTCCAAAAAAAACGCAACCTCCAAATTCCATTGTTGAGACTCAGACCTAGTTTTACTCTCAGTCATTTAAGGCAGTGCTTCTCAACCTCAGATACTTTAAAATGTGTGGGCTTCAACTCCCAGAATCTCCCAGTCAGAATGTAGATTGGAGAAATCCGGGAGTTGAAGCCATATTCCTTAAAGCTGCCAAAGATGAGAAACACTGATTTAAGGCACAAACTTTTTAAAACAACACCTGTTTCATATTAAAGACAGCCAGACATTCAGGAGTCAATTTTTCTGCTATTATAAAATAGTGGGGAGACTTTGTGGGAATAAGTAACTGAAATAAATCCGCTACCCCCTCGTCTTGGAAAGCAGGGAGCACAGTTCAAGTAATAGTTCAGTTTCCATTTTCTAAGTCTTTTCTTGGTAGAAGAGCCATTTAATGGCAACAATTTCTACTGAGCATCTGAAATCTCAGCTTCCCTGCATACTATCTGCCTAGACCTAGAGCAATGAAAGCTGATTATCAGCAGTAAAGGCAAAAAAGCAATCATACAGGTCTGTAGAAACATGTCCCAAACTGTGTACAAAAATACAAGAGAACATGCAATTTTATACAGGTTCTGTATAAATATTCCCCTCTGAATCTTTCTTTTCCTTCCTTTTCATTCAACACACTCACACGTACGCATACATACACACGTGCACACATCCTCCCCTAAGGAGAAACTTCATGGCAAGAGGCACTTGAACAACATGTGGAGAATTCCTATGAAAAAGATGTTCCCCTCACAGTGATATGGGACAAAGAGAAATAGGTTCTCAGGATTCCATTTCCTCCTGGTCAAGTGGTGGTGGCACAAAGCTAACCACTTCATCATAGGTCAGGCCTGGTGGAGAAAGAAATATGGGTTAAGGCTTTCAGTAGCTCAGAGATAACTGCTTCCCACTCTTCTACCCCAAATGATGAAAAGAAATGACTCTAAAGTTATTTCAATCTGGTGAGATAACCACAGTTTTCTTTAGAAAAGGATGCTGATAAAGGCCACATCCAACATTGCCTGAAAAGACTTCCCCTCCTTCTTGGCCTCTGCCTAATCTCTGGAACAGCTGTATTTCTAAATACATTGGAAAAATGGATTAAAGAGTCCTTTCTCCTGACAGAATGTTGCTAGATTTTTTTTAATCTAGCAGACTTGTGGAATTACAAGTCAGACCCAACTGTTTTTTAGAGGAAAATGGAAAACTAGATAATAATAATAACAACAACAACAATAGCATTAGATTTATATACTAGATTTATATACATTTAATTAGATTTATATATTAGATAACAGCAAATATAGTCCAATTTTCATGGTATAAGATGTCTCCCAAGTTCTAATTCAAACATTCAGTGTGGACATGTGAGTAGGGAAATACACATAGGAATCTGGATATATACAGTATATTCAGCCACATCCCAACTACTTTTGTGCAAACTGTCTTAAACCTTTCTGAATTACAAGTACTGTATTTGTCCCAAAAGAAAATTAGAAATGAACAGCTTAACTTCCCTATCTTCTCAATAGCATTGTCAACTCCCACTGAAAATACTCATAAGGGGGGGGGGAAACAATCTCCCAAAAAATATATGGCTCTGACCCATTTATATACAGATATACAAATTTGTATACATTAAGTCCTTGACTTATGACTACAATTGAGCCCAAAATTTCTGTTGCCAAGCAAGACAGTTATTGTGAGCTTTTCTCCATTTTATAACCTTTCTTGCAGCAATTGTTATGTGAATCACTGCAGTTGTTAAGTTAGTAACTGCCATAAAAACATGCCAGTTACCAAGTGTCTGAATTTTGATCACATATGATCATGGGGATGCTACAGCATGTCCTAAGTATGAAAAACAATCATGTCACTTTTTTCAGTGCCATTGTAACTTCGAATGGTCACTAAAGAAATGGTTGTAAGTTGAAGGCTATCTGTAAATGTATTGGGCAATTATAAAATTGTAACTTTGTAAACTGTAAAAATCTCCACTCAGCAAGTATAAGCAACTATGCACACTTACTTTGCAGTAAGTCCTATGGAACAATCGCTCTTCTTCCAGATAAATGTATATAGAGTAGACTATTGGTATTGGTATGTGTGCATGTGCGTGCATGTGATCAATTTAGCTTATTCCAGCAACCTGGATAGAAACTGGAGAAAAGTTTCTTGAGATACCTTGTCTCTCCCTTCTGTTTGCTAAAGAAAACTGGGTGACAGAGAGGCCCTTAAATTGGATTGCAAGCACACTTGTATACAAGAAGCGCAAACACACAAGAAGTGCTTGCTCTGTATTACGTCCCATAATACTTGCTCTGTATTATGTCCCATTGATTCAATGGCTCTTACTTTCAATCAGTGCGCTCAGGATCCCACAAATAGTATGCAGCAAATGTCTACAACAACTGAGCCCACCCCCCACCCCCTTCTATCCATTTAAGACTCTCCATTCGGATTCTCCTGGGTCCTCACTTTGCACAGAGCCTCCATAATTAGTGAGGCCCTCCACTACAGTCACACAGTCTCTACAGTGGAAGTTCCTAAGTGACAGAAGCAGCTCCTCCCTCTCTCCTGCCTCAGCTTCAGCTTCCTGCCCATTTGCTTCCTTTCCACAGCTTGTTTCTCTCATCATATTCTCAGCCAGAGGAGAAAGACAAAGCTAGTGTGCTCGTTCCCATCTGCCTTGAACTATTTCCCTTTCTTCTGTCTCTGTTTCAGCCATTTCTCTATTTACAACTGTCTCCCTCCCCATTAACTTTCCTTTACCTGCCTCTTCCTATTATTGAATTCTTAGTGAATGCAAAAAAAACCCACTATTTTTTCTTTTTGGTAGAATGCAAAAACTAAAGTGCTCCTTCACTGAGCATCATCGGGAGTGTTTTAATATTAATGGTAAGTCATAGAGGCCTTGACTCATTTTATGCAACTGTACTAACTTTTCTGAGTTTCTCTATTCAGAAGGCATGTTTCGACACAACCTTCCTATTTTGCCAAACTAGATTTCATTACTTCCTGACATTTTTATTTTTTCACATGAACTACAACAATAATGTTGGTGAATGGCATTAGCAATGCTTGGTTCACCACATCAGTCTACCAGAAAACTTACTTTTCCACTCCTCAATATCAAGTTCTCTGCTTTCAAAGGACTGATCATAAGGATCTGCCACTGGCTCATCATCTGGGTCATGATACTGAGAAAAATAGCCGTGGGCCAAAGCTTCAGCAGCAGTGATCCGTTTATCTGTGTCCAGCACCAGCATCTTCTCCAGCAAGTCTACAGCTTCAGAAGCCAAGGAAATAAAACAAAAAGAGGGATTAATGTGCAATTCCTCATAAAATCCTAACTAAGCTTAAAAGAAAATCAATATTTCCCAATGCCAATATGTTGCCATTCAGTTTGTATGCAAGAATAATATGAGTTTAATATCTATAAAACAACATTCTAAGAAAAATGTACTTCCAAGAAAAGAGTTGGAAAATTTGAATTTAGCAGGAACCCTTGGTTGTGTTTCTGAGTGTAAGTGAATGGTAAAAATACTGAAGCTTCTTTTTGTGCGTGTATGTATGGCGTACATGGCCAAGGAAGTCTGAAATGCTTTTTACAACGAAGTAGTTCTGGCAGTCTAAGATTGCTAGTTTGTTAGTTCACGGATGCACACTATCCACAGTGCACCAAGGGGGTGAACTAGCTTTGCACCAATTGACAAGCAGAGTTCGGGATATATTGGATCATCGGGCTTTCTTCTGCCAACTTTGCCTTGCATCCAGAAAATATTGAGTAATTAGGAGGCAGCGCACTCCATTTAAAAGGAAGAATGTTCATAATATTTATTTAAAAGATCTGTATAGTCATCTATCTTAGAACACAACTCTGGACTTAGTTATCTTGAATGCATAGTATGCGCTTAACTTAACTATCAATGAAAACTAAGTGACATTCATTATATATATATATATATATATATGATGTAAAATGTAAGAAATAAATGAAGATAGAAAAAAATCACTTTTATCGAAATTATTTCTTTAAGAGGAGGAAGTGTGGAGTTCTTTTTTGTCTCTTAAACAAAAATATTCATTTAATTAACAAAAGGCCGGGTGAGAATCAGAGGGACAGCTATTTCCCATATTTATCACTCACCTAATAGGTAGATGCAAAAAGATGAAGTAATCTCCAACAAAACATAAACATATATACATAGACAGACATATACAAAAATGATTCTGGATGATATAAAAGATTAAAAACAAAACAATACCAGACAACAGAAAAGGAAATGGTCGTCCTAGTGGAATAGACATAAGACTCTCTCTCAGATGGGGTCCACATCCCCTCCTAGCCCAAAGCCTAGGAAAAGACCTAGGTCTTCAGTGTTTGCATAAACTACAGTAGAATACAGTAGAGCTGGGGACATTCAAATCCCTGCGAGGATACTGTTTCAGAGCCCAGGTGCTGCATGCTTCCTGGTTCATATTGTTTAGTGGATAAAACCTGGGATACGCTGACTCTGTCTGATCTTACAGGATGTTCACACACAAAGGAAGACAGGTGGTTCCTCAAACAACTAGACCCTATGCTGTATAGGGTTTTGTAGGATAGCTAGGGCCTTGAATTGGAATCTAATGGTAACCAGTAACCAGTGCAGCTTGCAAAGCAGAGGTGTTACATGGGCATCCCATAGCATGTCTTTAATTGTTCATAATCGTGCATTCTGAACCAACCTAACCTTCTGAATTGCCTTCAAGGGCAACCTCATATAGAGTGCACTCTGGCAGTTCAAACATGAGGTAATCATGGCTTAATGGCTATTAAAAAAGCCTTCCAGTTTCAGGAATATGTGCAATTGCTGCACAATATGAATCTGTACACATTCCTTCCTAGTAACAGCTGCTGCTGACTCTTTGATCAGGAGCTATAGGTAGAATTCAAGACCTTCAAATTTCACATAATTTCATCAGGGAAACTTCAGCCACATTTAGAAGTACATATGAAAAGTCCCCGGAACCAGACAATCTTTACATAGCTAGCCTCTTGGTTTTGCTAGAGCACCAACTACAGGACCTGGGATCAAATGCTGACAGCATCACTGAGGTAGCCATG
The DNA here is from genome assembly GCA_032468235.1 of Pseudoxyrhopus heterurus. Classification (NCBI taxonomy): domain Eukaryota; kingdom Metazoa; phylum Chordata; class Lepidosauria; order Squamata; genus Pseudoxyrhopus; species Pseudoxyrhopus heterurus. The sequence continues at coordinate 132,201 of JANHJO010008569.1, read as the reverse complement.
AAGTCCATGAATTATTGGGCTGCTCCAGACAATACATTGGATGTGGGCAGGATGAAATTTTTTGAGATTCCACTGTTAACTGACAACAAAGTCAAGCAACTTATGTAGCGATCTCACTAAATAGCAGGTAAGCTGGTACAGCAGCAACGAATCAACTGCTCCCTAAAGCCTAACTTCAGGCACAGGATCTTCCATCTGGTTATCTGTGGTTCAAAACCTTGAAAAGCCATAAGAACTTTGCAGATGAGAACTGTCCCCCTCCCCAGGCCATGCCAAAAACTCAGGAGGGCTTATTTCAGACAGAGGGACACTGCCTCTGGGCTCTTCCAGATCTTGATTATGTATTCACATAATTTTATTATGGCTGAGGCCACCAACCTTGATTATGTACAGTGGAACCTCGGTTTGCGAACACCTCCGTTTGTGACCAATTTACAACATGAACAAAAAAGCCAGCCGAGTTTTGAATCGGTTCCCTACTCAAAACTCGGCTGGCGAACAAAAAAATGGTGCAGAAAGATTCCTTTCCACATTGTTTTCTCTTCTGCGCATGTGCAGTGAGGGTCGCTTCAGAACGCGACCATTTTGGTTCACACCCGCAGTCCGGGAACGGATTGCGGGCGTGAACCGAGGTTTGACTGTATTCACATAATCAGGTTGGTTGCCTCAGCCATAATAAAATTACCAAACTTGGCATTTGTTAAATAAATATATTTCCGAAAGTATAGGTTGGGCTTAGGACTTTCAGTTACTATACTGGTCTCATTCTCCTCTTGTTTCCTCCAACTTATTTAGTGCTACAATTGGAATTGTTTACCTATGGACTCTCTCTATCCATAGAAGGTCCTGATACTCCTGAGTTCTCATTTGAATGAAGAGTTGTGTTTTGAGGAATAAACAATTTGTTGCACTTGCTGGAAAAACCTCCCCTTATAACAAGTTTTATGGCAAGGTGCAGAATCTATTTTTAAATTATTAAAACAGGTCAGTGGCACTAGAAAGCAAATTCAAAAACATATGGAACAAAATGCACTAGCAAATTTCAAAATTCTACAGGTATTCAGGAAGGAATTTTATCCAAAAATTCTCTGGCATCATCATCTGAAAGACAAGCATTCAGTAAATTACAATGAAGTTTTAAGTATCAGTATGAAATGAGTAAAACAAACCAAAAATTCTTGGTTCATATTTGATGCTAAAGGAACCACAAAATGAACATCTGGGTTGCTTAACGTTATCTCCTGGCAGAAGGAATGAAGTGGGAGAGATTTAGTGTTATGAATAAGCCTGAATGACTGTATACAAATGAAACCAAAGTCATCTTCACTATGTATGTGTGAAATGTATGCTTCAAAGCTTTTATCTTTATCTGTCATGCCAAAATAGTGTTCACGAACTTGGTTTATATGCATTTTATATTCTTCACTGTGGTGGAACTACTGTTAAGTCTTACCTAGAGGATTCGCGCCAATAAATACATTTTCAAAATTCATCTTCGGCATGTAAGACAAGGACTGTATGTAATTTCTTGCCTGGAGGAAAATAAAACATGTTATTAAACTAGCAGTATACTTCTTAATCACTGCAAGGCTCTATGCAGGTCTGTTTTTTTACTTTGACTTCATCTGATTTTAGTTTTTTTAATTACTATCTACCTTTATCTTATCATTTATATACTCAGCATGATAGTGATGCTATAAATAAAGGCTAGAATTTGGGTCTTATGCACTGCATAAGACCTGCATAATACCTGTGATATGCTAGATGATAGCAATGGCACCTGAATGATCTTAGATGGTTGGAACATTGATTCATTGCAACATATTACAGCAGAGTAACATCTGCATGGGACAAGTGTACCAATTAAATGAGAGATGTACAATTGTACTAAGAAGAATAGACAAAAATGTGTGACTTTCATCAATTTAGATTTGCTTCTGGTTATGTCTTCACTGAACTACAGTAACTTGCCTACATGTAAAGCTTCTTGTGAAGACAGTTTGAAAACTTCAGTTGGTATAAAGCACAGCTTTTAAAAGTTCTTGGGAAATACATGTTCACAGCACCTTTCTCTAATACTTTACAATTTGTACAGATCTGTTATTGGTTTTCTAGTACTAAAACTTTAGTGGAGTGGGACAAGATTTCACCTGAAGCACTAGCTGTACTAATATGAGCTTCCTCAAAACTGCCTCAATGATCCTCACACTAGTGGGTATCAGAAACATCTTTCCCATTATCCACACCTAATGTATTGTTTCTTTTAAAAATATACACAGTTCCCTATGTATTATCCTTTAAATATATTGTAAAGGTAATTTTGTTTCAATTGTACCTACTACTGGAACATGAAATGCTGGAATTACATGGAGAGAAGTGGAGGAACCAGATCCTCAAGTCAGTAAGTACTTTTAGATTGGGAGTAGATTGTTATAAATAGCTTTATGATTGTTTAAATTTGGGTGCCCTTGGAAAGTTAAAAATATTAAAGTGAATAAAATAATCAAATGTTTTAAATTGCAGACCAATGTGCACATTCTCCTAAGATCTCACCTCATGGCTGGGCATCCTGTTAATGAGATATGCAGGGGGTGTCCCCGTCAGACGCATGATTTGCTGAAGCTGGTTAATATCTTAAAATGCCTTGTCAAGGGCTTTGTTACTATTTCAACAACAGTGTCAATGCTCAAATTAGCTTTCACTCTTTTGCTACATAATAGAATGCCTTGAGGGTACAGCATCTAAGAATCTTTTCTATAGATATAAACTTTCAAAGCAAACATGCAATATTAGAAAGCACAAAAATACTAGTTTGTCAGTGAATAAAAGAAATCTGATTTAGTATCATTTAAAGCCAAGTGTGCACAAGTGACTAGCAAAAAAAAAAAAGCACACATTAGTCTATTTAATTCCATGTATGACATTTCATTCTAAATCACAATTTACCTGTATAGGGAAGGAAGAAAAGAGATTTTAACCAATTCATGATATTGTAAATACCGAACTAAACTAAGGGATACCAGATTTTTCAACTTCAGAATGGTACTACAATCTAGTCCTTTTGAAAATCTAGTATTACTTTCGCTAAGAAAATACACTATTATCATATTTTTGTTTAAAGAACATAATTACTTTAGACAGCCAATAAATATTTTGCCTTTAGGCAGAAACTCAATTCCTTATTTTTTATGACAGATGTATATCTTTATCTGCAAGGAGACGTCAGATTAATTACTCACTCATTGCTGAATTTTTGTTATCAAAGTAAAGGTCACATGGGAAAAGATGGGCAACTTGTTTTCTCCCAGATAAGACAAGTATAAACAAGAGGCTGTATATGATGAGATTAATTAGAAAGGAAATTGAAGCACACATTGGAAAGTGCAGGGACTCTATTTTCTCTTCCTTTGGACAACTAGTATAACTGAACAATTCTGGGAAAATTTTCAACCAAAGAATAAGGCCTTGGTATTGCCAATTTCCATACTAACAAATAATGCAAGTTAAGGCAAGTAGTAATTAACGATCAAGATCTCATATTGTTAGCCATATAAAAAGCGAGCACGAAAAGAGGAAAAAATTATCCTTTGTCTTAACCAGGCTTAGGAAAATACCATATTATTTTAAGGTATTACTAATACTGACAAGAACAGCAAGACTTATCTATTCTCAAGGATCAGCTGAGCTACAGAAAAAAAAAAACTGGCTTCCCTATCTCTGAAACACAGATTCCAGGTTAGAGGGTCAGAATTTTTAATTGTTCTGCAAACACCTTGATCTTCAATACTATCTTTTATTTATTCTCAGAAAAATCAATCCCTAACAAGTCTTATGTTTGTGTATGTTAATGTTACATTATCAGATCTGTATGTCACATTAATTATTCAAACCAAAGACTAGGCTAACCACAATCTTTATCTCAATTATTTGTAAACGCCGTTTACCGACGTGCTATACTCTTTAACAACATTTTGCACTATCCAGCATGCTCTTTCCTGAGATCTTGAGTTGGTAGCTAGCAGAGCAAAACTCAGCATGCATAAAGGAGTTGATGTGACAGTTGCAATCAATGAAGCTGTAAGGGGGGGGGGAACACTGTTACCTGAAAAGTAGACCCTGATTTCCAAGCTGTCAAGCACAAAGACAATTATTTTTTTATTACACAACATACAGGGAAAATTAGTTTTCATGCTTTTAACAAACTGATGCACGTGCTTTTCAGAGGACAGCTATTTTCCTTTTTCTCAATAAGCCGGTTCTTCTAAATCTCTCCAGAATTAGAATTTTGACTACATAGTTTTCTTCAAACTGTCACGTTTTCACCTGTTTAAATAGTAAGTTTATTTACTTATTTAATATTTCATATTTCTTAACCGCTTGTTTCCCTTGAGGTTCTTGAGCATGATTCTTTTTACAATCTACAGTATTTCTTTATGTTCATTCAGAATTTTTTTTAAAAATAGTTGTTTTATACATTCACATTATATATATATTCCTTTTTTTATCAAATAATCCTGGACCCATGAATTAAGCATTTTTCAACCATTCCTACAGTTTCTTTTAATTTCATTGATGATGAAGTTATATTAAAATTTATATTGAAATTATATTAAAAATCTACTCATATACCGGTAGAAAGCCAAAATGTGCTAGCTACTATGCTGCATATGTACTTTAATTCTGCTTACAAAAAAGACTAGAATAATTAGACCACGATTTTATTACTCCATGTTTTGAACTTTCAATGGATTATGCAATCTGAAGCACCATTACATGAGGTAACATTCAGATTTCTCAGCAAAGGTCATGCCGACAAGGAATTCTTACATGCATGAAGAACACTCAAGTTTGATGTGTGAAGGTTAGTTTGAAACAAGTAATAACTGCAATTTGAATATTTCATTTCATGGATTGTTAAGTCTGTGATAATACAAATTCAAGTTACAAAGACCAACCTCTAAGAAACGCACAATCCATTTAATAGGGAGGGCACACTGTGTTATCTATTCCAATGGCTTATTGGTACAAATTTTGGTTGATGGAACGAAAAACAGATTCTTCCTAGCTAGAGAGCTAGATTTTCCTGAACAAATGTAGGGCATGCATGGAAATAGGAGAAGGGAAAAGGACACCCATTTCAGAGTTTGCACGTGCATTATTGCATGTAGTTTTTCAATAGCATGTGTGAAAATGTCTATACTAATAGCATATAATAAAACATATTTAATGTTTAGCTAAGCCTAATATAGCCTACAGAGAAACAAAAAATGAATAATATGAGGAACTAGTTAACTGAAAAACAATATAGAGGAAGAACAGTGAAACATCAAGGTGCCTATAGAAATAAAGAAAAATAGCCAAACATAAAAAAATATAGAGACAATCTTCATGACAGCAGAGCAAATAAAAGAAAAGAAATCCACATAAGGGAGTCATTACAATCAAATTTTAAACTCACAGACTCTGAAGAGATTTTCTTCAAAAGCTCAGGGCCTGGGGTTCCAACGAGTCTCAAAATGAGCTTCAACTGATCAATATCTAACAATGGACCATAAAGGAAAATTCTGGGACAAATAAAACGAAGAAGCAGCAGCCCAATAAAATAAAAGGGGAAAAGTTCAACCAAATAATTATAAGCAAAATTAGCATACCTCTTATGTATAAATACATATCCCAAATACCTCCTGGAAATTCTATAGTCAAATATATCTAAGTAATATGGAACACTGGAAGTAATTAACTCCTGGAGGTGGCCACTCATCAGAGTAACGCAATTTCATGAAATTATTCTCATCATTGTGACTTTTCTTCCATAAGCTGTTATTTTCCTGTTCATGAAAGTAACACATAGTTCTGAATACAATAACAATAATGCAGAATACAGGCCTTCTTCAGAATTTTGAGAATCATGTCTTATAGATAATATAAAATTGTACAGCTGACATAATTAGGCTTTTGTCTAAAGGATTAAAAATATGACAAGAGTATAGTTGAAGTTCTAAGATCAACCTATCACAAATAGAGGTTTATAAAGCATTTTTATTAGCTATCGAAGTATTTCCAAGTTAATTTAGGTTTCCTCCAGCTCATTGAAACCATTTTCTAATGCAATGCACTTTTGCAATGTAATACCTAATTTATATACTGAGGACTGAAATGGTTTTAAGTTAGATGTACTTAGCTCAAAGTCATTAGCAAGATGAAGGTTCGGTGTCAGATACAAAAACTGGCCCGGCATGCCAGCCGTCGCCCAGCCCAGCTCCACTGCGCATGTGCGCGTGACCCCGGATTTTTAGCTCAAAAAAAGCCAAACAAACAACAGCTGTTTTTCAGGCTTTTTTTAGCTAAAAATCCAGGGGTTGCGCGTGCATGCCCCCGCCCCCCCATGCATGTGCGCGCGATGGGGTGGAAAAGAGCCAAAAAACAGCTGTTTTTTGGCTTTTCCCACCTAGAAATCCTGGGGGTCAGGCGCGCATGCACAGGAGCGTGTGCGCGCATGCACAAGGGGAGGGACACATTGCATTGTGGGTGGGGGGCACATGGGATCGTGCACGTGCTTGAGCGCACGCGATTTGACACACGAACCGAAAAAGGTTCGACATCACTGATTTAGACAGACCAGGGTGCCAAATAATTGGTGAGCTACCCCACTACTCGATTTCTTAGAAGGCATCATGCTAAATTATCGGGAAAGAATGTCAAATTTTTATAAGGACATAGTCAGATCAATGGTGGAATCACAGTTGGTACCAGAACTAAAAGAGAAGGTTTTTTTTTTAAATTTTATAAGGGTGCATAGTATTGAAGCCTGAAATATGAGAAGCATGAACCAGGCAAAAATTAGACTGTCAAAATAAGCATGTAGTGCAAGCAAAATGTTACTTCATTTTTATATGGAAGAATAGTTATACATGGATAAAAATATCAGATGAATAATCAGGTTTCTGAAAAGACAAAGAGATAAATGAACAGATCGGTATCATAAGATGGTCAACCAAAACAGCCACAGATATTTACCTTTCTCTATTGATAACAGTAAAACTCTTTATTATGCAGAATGTGGAATATAATATAGCTAACCAGTGTGGAATATAATATAGCTAACCAGTGTTTCAAAATACCTGATGATTCTTCTTTGGATCAGCTACAATGAACAAGAAGGTATTGTTAAAAATCAAGTTAGAAGAAACAGACTTGTTTAGGTAGCAAATGGGGAGAGACAAAGTATCTGTTTAATTTTTACAATTAATCTTTTATAATAATGAAAGTCTTGATAGGTAGAATCAAATCTGAATTTTAAAACATGGACAATCTGAGATATGCAAATAGTATCATTTTGTTACTCAAAGTAAAAAATGCTCAGAAGAGGTGATTGCGAATTAAAAATGGAAAGCAAAAATCTGGGTTAAACTGTTGATCTATAATCAAAATGAGTAATCAATAAGCAAATACCAAGACAATATAATATTTTGAAATTATCTTTTCAAAAGTTTTAATAACTTAGAATATTTTCATAATATAAATGGTGTGCCAATGTAGACAATTTTCTTATAATACTTTATGCTGAGACAAGAATTTAAATTCAGATCTAGTTCACACATCACACATAAGACATGTTGGAACGTGCATAATTTGGGCTTAAAATGTGACATTTGAAACCACTGTAATAATTTGTAAATCCCACTTTACAGTCACCATAACCATGCTCAACAAATCATATGTTAGAACAGTTTACTACAGTGTACAAACACAACCTAAAAATTCACCTCAACTAAATTAATCACACACTTCCCAGAACACAACTTCACAATTGAAATATTACATTGAACAGGGTCAGGGTAGAAGAAAGAATATTTAAAATTTATCTATCAATTATAGTCTTAGATTTTACTCAACACAAACTTGACAGAACATATTAATATGCTTAAATTTAAGTACCCAATCTTCTTTTAAATTTTTGAAATATATAACCAAATTTGTATAGCAAATATTAACAAACTGCATCTACACAACTTAATTTCTTTTTATAAAAAAATTCTAATAGTAAAATCTAATATAAATGAAAGTTAAAAAAAAACCATGGAGAACTGGTTCTTTGATTATCATAAAAATTTAAAATAGCCACATCCACTAAACAGACTTTAAAAGGCTACGGATGATCCACTGTACCTGCAGATCAGGCCTTAAATGCTGGCAATAAAAGTTTCTTGCAAATTATTGGTTCTCGATGCATTTATTTGTGGTGATAACCCTAGCATTCTTACTAAGTGTGTGCCATATGCATCTTTAAGAAGTCCATATGATTCCCTGAAAAAACAGGGTATTGAAAAAACGGAAAAAAACATTCTCTACTCACTCTTGTTGAAGCTTATTCAAGAAAAGTACATACTGATAGTATAAAGATAATGTGTGTCTTTCTACTACAAAAAAAAAAACCACAAGAAAGTACACCACATACTATATAAAAATATAACTTAGTTACTGAGGTATTTTTAACGTAAGTCTTCAAAATAAAAATAAATGCTTTTTATTGTTTTTATATTATAAGGGCATTAACATAGAAGAAATGAAAGAGACCGACTACCAAGTGATAGATAAACCTATTTTATCCCTAAACTAACGTGATATAATTAAAATTTGAGAAGCTAGTATTCTTTTTAGGAAGATATTATTTTTGAAACATTAAGACTAAAGAGGACTACACTTTAATTTAACTAGAAATAAAATGTATATGTTACTATTTGGAGACTATTCAAAGAACAATATAAGCATTATACTATTATTCTCATAAATATTCCCATAAAGGTAAAGGTTTCCCCTGTCCAATTTTGTCTGATTTTAGGGGACTGGTGCTCATCTCCATTTCTTAGCTGAGGGAGCCAGTGTTGTTTAAAGACATTTCCGAGATCATGTAGCATGAATATATGCTGAGGCGCACGGAACGCTGTTTCCTTCCCACCGAATATTCCCATACATATGTATTTTTCTTAATAGAACATTACTGGATGTTCTTAACAATGTCATTTCTATGGCAACAGTACATTTTTTCTTCTTAACCACAGTTAAATACCAGGCCACAACAATCCATTTCAAATACATACAAAAAACCCCTTTCTTTAAAAGAGAATGAATTAATTTTCCTAAACTGAGATTGACAAAATAGCCCTGCAATAATTTGCACAAGAAGGAATTCAATATCATAGCTTCGTATTAATTAATATATCCTTTCTAGTTCAACCTGCTGTTTTATTTTACTTATAGATGCTTCTGAAGGATACGGTCTGTACCAGGGAACAGTGTTCTTCCAGTCAAAAGTTCAGCCATAATGCATCCAACTGACCAAATATCAACTGAGGATAAAACAAATCAAGTTAAAAGGAAATTAATAGTTACAAAGCTCAACTGAAACATTCTATTGGTAAAAAATTCTATACAATGTGCATATAGTTGTTAAGAATTAATGAAAAAACAGATAATGTTGTAAAACGAAGAGAAAGAAGTAGGATTAATTAAGGTGATCCAACACACACACACACACACACGGGGAGAGGGAGGGAGAGAGAGGTGCACACACAGATACACATATATAAAGAAAAGTATTTATGTAAATTAAATTATGAATGAAACGGATAAAATATATCAGAAACTATGAACTGGTACCATTTAGATTATACTATGTGTGTACAAAAATATGATGAAAACTTAATTATGCTTAATGTAACATTATGACTAGTAAATGGAGATAATTAAAAAAAATCAGGGATCTGGAAACAGCATTCTGAAAACACAAGCCATGTACAACAACAGGACTCTGCATAGTTCTTAATATGGAATGAGAGGGGTTTGTCAGGGGAAATAATTTTTAGTTTTATTTAATGCAATGGGAATAAGAAGTGCATGTGGCAAAACAAGAAGAGATAGGGTTGAGAATGAAAAGGTGATGATAAATCATGGATAGAATATAAATCTGAGTGACTGGTAGAAAAATGTATATTGAGGTGGTATGATAATATAGTGAGAATGAAAGCGTGTCAGATCACAAAACCATTACTTGAAGGAAGAATTAATAGGTTGAAAGGAAGAGCAAGTCTAAGAAAGTGATGATTGGATAAAGACTGATTATTTTGTCAAAGCAATTCAGTAACTTTACAGAATAAAAGACTATTTGAATTAGCATATGGCCCAGAAATGTATAGTAAATACTGTAGGTGTAAACTACATTTTATCTCCCTTTTCTTCTGTATCCTGATTTTAATTTATTTTGCTTACCACTTTTTAGTCCTTTTTTGGGCTTTGCATAATATCTATTTACCTCAAAATGAAACACAGTGGTGGTAATGTATAGTATGAAACAACTGCAATAGGTACCTAATACTAAAATGATTAACTACCATGGGAACATAAAACATCTCACAAACGTACTGTAATATATAAGAACAGCTAAGTTCAAGTTCAGATGAAGAACTATTAGATAGTTCCAAAAACAACCAAATTATACTGTAAGAATTATACACTGTTTATTAGGTTGGATCTGGATAACTGTATTATGGAGCACAACATAGTAAGAGTTTAGGCTTATAAAACATCATACCTGTTTGATTGTAATGCATCCAGTTCAGCATGATCTCAGGAGCTCTGTACCACCTGGTTGCTACATATCCTGTCATTTCATCATCTGTATGCCGTGCCAACCCAAAATCCAAAATCTGAAAAATAAGAAAAACAGACTTATATTGCCAGAATTAAAAAAGAATGTGAGCAAGAAAAGACAAAAAAGGAGGGTGAGACAGAAAGAGCACACTTCTTTTCTAGCAAACCACACTAGGAAGAAGTCTGAGATTAAGCAGGCAGACAGAAATGAAAAATTTAAAATGCAACAGCTATCAAGGATTTACAATACATACAAGAACAGTAACACTATATCACATTAACATGATTCAAGAATGATTATGTTATACCCAGAAGAACATTATGGACATATATACTTAGGTACCTACACTTCACTATCAAAGTCTTAACTTATAAGATTTGTTGTTGTTGTTAGTTGCAAAGTTGTATCTGACCCATCGCGACCGCATGGACAACGTTCCTCCAGGCCTTCCTGTCCTCTACCATCCCCCGGGGTCCATTTAAGCTCCTCGCACCGACTGCTTCAGTGACTCCATCCAGCCACCTCATTCT
>JANHJO010008569.1:89259-100850 GCA_032468235.1 Pseudoxyrhopus heterurus | reverse complement strand
ATTCATCTCTGACTGGATGGTGGGGAATGGAAGGATCAGAGGACCATCCAGTCAGAGATGAAGAAGCTTCTTGGATCAGAAGTGAAATGTCTTCAAAGAAAAACAAGAAAGTCCAGTTGCTTCCTAAAAAAGCACCTGTGGGACAACCGTGACTTGGATGACTGAGAATCTCCATAGACAGTTGCCAGGAAGTCATTTTTCAGCTCCATCATAACTTTGAAAGATTGCTAAATGAATGGTTGTAAGTTGTGGACTGGAAAGGAGTGGAAAGATTAACAGATTATTTGTGGTGTGTATTCAGACCTAGACATGATAAACATTGGCAAATGGATTAATGCTACTGTTACCATTCTTGGCTTTTAACTCCTTTGGGGGACAACTAAGTAGTTTCAGCAGATTCCAGTTGTGTTCTATAGTATAGTTAGAGCATGTGTTCAGGAGTATTTGTTGATATATTTTGGTTTGATCCTTATGAAGCATTTATATACCTAAATTCATGTCTACTAGAGTAATCCAGGAATTAGTGGTAAATACCTGTAGATAGTTCAGTTTCTGGCAGTTATAGAATAACAAAGTTGGAAGGGATCTTGGAGGTCATCCAGTCTAACCCCTGCTTGAGCAGGAGATCCTATACCATTCCAGACAAATAATCATCCAATCTCTTCTTGAAAACATCCAGTGATGGTGCATCCACATCTGGAGGCAAGCTGTTCCACTGCTTAATTGTTCTTGTAATTAATCTTTAAATAATTAAGCTATTGATTATTTATTTAGTTAATATTAAAAATTACTATTGTTTAAGTTCAGGGGCAGTAAAAAAAAATATTCAGGTGCCTTGCAAAGTATACTGTAATTCTTCGCACGCAGATCTGTTTTGGGACTTGCATGTGATTTGGGATGTCACTGAAGTAATGTGCTATAAACATTTTATGTGGTCAGGACTGATTTTCACTTTCTATTGAGCTTATTAATTTTTCAATATAAGTTTCCAAGTTTACATAAATTGAGTGACATTCCAAAAAAAAATCTTCTATTCTAGGCAGAGTTAGAATAATTGCAAGACATAACAAACCATTTACTAGACTTTTTAAAGTGTCTCTCCTTCCCTGACATTGTAATCAGAACTCCCTTGTAATCAGAATTATCTACTGTGGATTTTTTAAAAGTTTTGAAGGAAGTAAATTATTCAGCAGAAAACTAAAAGCTTTCTTTTTATTTTATTTTTTATAAAAGGTAGACAACAAAATTGTTATCTGGGGAAAAAACTGTTGAAAATAGAAAGCATTAGAGGAATGTAATAAATATTCTGTCATTCCAAAAGTGTAGCTAAATTTTGCAGGAAGCAAATCTGAAATCAGTCCTCCCCAGTGATGTTGCAAGCCATTTACCTGCAATGCAGTGTTGTACATCTGCAGCTAGGTGGTGGAGGCATAGTCTGCTTTTTCTTCCTTCTGCACAAAGCTTTGCTGTATTCAGGGACAGCCAGCACCCTATTCACAATTTATGCATCCTATTAGCAGGAATAGTGTGCCATTTGGTCTTTATGGCTCTTTTGAAAATTGTTGATTCATCTTCAGAGGTACCTTCATCAATGGGTGTACGTGCTTCATGCAGGTAAGCTCCCCCCACCTCCATTTTCTTACTCATGGAAGAATGTGATTTCAGGAATCAGAATTTTTCAGAAATAGTGTACTTGAAATCAAATCTTTGGAATTATTGTAGCATCTCTTTGTCTCCACTTGTAGATCAGCTTTTAATTTGATGGGATTAAAGTAATAGTTGCAGATTATTCTGTCTTTGATTTATAGTCTGTTTAAAATAAATCTTTTTAACAGTATTATTTGATTTTACAGAGTGTGTAGATTTATATTTCTGGCCTACAGCAATAGTAAATTTGGATGCATTTTAAAAGGTTGTGGCAGGAAGAGTTACAAAGATCATAGTGAACATTGTTAAGAATTAATTGTAAAAGTATACATTCTTTGTGAATAATAAATAAGTCTCTGAATATGTTCAGACTTACGTTATATTCTCTGACAAATAATTGTCATTTTAAAAGTGTAGCATCTTAAGATGTCTAAAAGCAAAGATATGATTCTTTAGTTTCCTTTAGATGAAGAACAAAGGCTTTATGGAGACTTTCTAGTAACTTCCTTGCTACAGGAAAGTTGTGCATGTTGAAGAAATGAATGATTACTGAATATCAGACAGCATTCTGACTAAAATATTATTACTGAGCTTTAGCAAAAGTCACAGCAGCTAAATAAGCATTAATTCTTTGAAGTATTGTACAATGTGTCTTAACGATTCAATTTTACAACATTTATGGCATAATAACTGCTTTTCTAATAGGTGTAGCTTTTAGTTGGATATAAATCTAATTTACTTGTTTGATTTTTGGATTCAATAATTACTAGTTATCCTTTTCTATATTGCTCTTAGCTGTCAAATTTCCTATTAAACTACATAGTTTATTTGATTTTGTGTTTATCTCTGTGTGGGTTCAATTTCTGTTACTTCTATTATGTAGATTTATTATTTTTCCTTATATAGGAGATTTGAATAAATCTGCAACCATTGGAGGTAAGGGAGAGGAATGTTCATAAAAGAAAGCTTATTCATTGTTCTAATAGTGTAACTAGATATTACTTATAGGAAATAATATTTTTTTTTTTACCAAATTGTAAATGGATGTAGAATTGGATATTTCAAAAAAATTTTTTACAAAAATAGTTACATAAGTATAAATTATCTTCAACATCAGATAGTTCTAAATATTTCATTGTTTGAAGCTTTTATATTTCTGGAAATGTGTTTATTTTATTAATCTTTATTACCATTTGATCACAATAAATGCTGCTATTGGAGGGGCTTCCAGATAAGTAGTTCCATATCTGGAATTCTATTTGGTTTCTTCAAGGCTGTGATTCATAAAGGTATCTGCTATAGGACTATAAGAAGCTTCATTTCTTTCCAATAAAAATTTGAATGAAGCATCCCAGTGAAGTTTTGAACAAAGCAACAATGATTCTCTCACAAGAGAGTTCATTCAACAGGCAGGACTGTAATCAGTTAGGCAAGCTCACAAGAAACCATGAGATATTGATAAATAATTCTGTACTGAAGTAAGGTTAAATCATATTCCAAGAATTTTAATGACAGCTATAAGCTTAAGCCTTATATAAAGAAACAATATTTAACTTGTGAAATCACTTTTTGTTCTGTTCTTATGTAATGGACTATCCAGTCCCCTCTTTGTTTGGGAAGCCTGATTTTCATCCATTTTGGCAATATCAGTTTTGCTATTGCGCTGTTTTTCATTGTCCAGAAGAAGTAACTCTTCACTTCAAAGATGAAACTGACTGTTAACTTCAGAGCACCTCCCACGTTTTAGAGCTTGTACTCTGGAAAAAGGTTGAGAGGATCCTTTTCCTACAGCACCACCTAAGGGGCTTCCTCAGATAGGCAGTTGTACTGTGAATTCTGGGGAATTCAAAGATTATATGCTGAGCAACTGAATCAATCACTACGGCACGTGCTGAGTCCCCTTTGGCTGGAATCCTCCTAGTTACTTGCTAGAGCTATTTGGCCATGTTGAGATTGGCCAATGACACCATAAAAGATTTTCTCCTAATAAGCTATTAAGAGAGTCTAATCACATGCATCTTTTTATTTATATAATTATTTATTAATCAAATTTATACAGTTTCCCATCTCATGAGATGTCTTGCCTTTTGCATCACTTGCCTTCTCCTAATCACTGCCAGTGAATGAGAGGGAAAAATATGGACACGTTTATTGTATGTTCCTGGGCTTTCCCAACTGTTTGAAAGCTGATACATGTTTAAGTCAGTCCAGCAGCATACGATCTTTTTCATTGTTGGCATTTTTCTGATCTTTGTCAGCAGATGAGAATGCTTCAGAGTTATGTTCCTGGATTCTTCCAGCTACTCATCAGTTGCAAGCTCAATGGTATGAAAGGATGCATCCTTTCATGCCTCTGGCCTTTTCCATTGGAAGCTGACCAATAATGAAATGGGGCCAAAATCCTTTGGGGAGTCCTGTTGAGAAAAACCTTATGAGAAGAGCCTTTTTCATGCCCATCCAGGAAGCCCTTCAGGCAATGCATTTGAGAAGATAATTCTGCCACACTGGCCAAAGTATTCAGTGTGCATCACTGAAGATATGTGCTGGAGATCTTCTAGGTAGGGTAATGTTAGGAAGACTGCAGGCAATCCCAAAGTTGCTTGATTTGAAAACTTCTCACCCAGCCCTGTAGAAAAAGGCTTACAGGAGATTTCTCCTTCAGCATAAGCCTGTAATGATATCAGGTCACACAAGAGTCCTTTGGGAGTGGGGTGGCATATACATTGTATTAAATAAATAAATAAATAAATAAATAAATAAATAAATAAATAAATAAATAAATAAATAAATTTGTCAAGGCAAATGGGGGGTACTGTTTGCTTTGGAGCAGCAAATTGGGTTGCCTTTGCTGTCTGAATTCAGATCAGTGTTTGAATTTGCAGGCCTAATCTGCGGTAAGGTAACTGAAACAAACCAAAGCCACTACAGGTAGTCCTCGTTTAGTGACTGTTCGAAGTTATAATGGCACTGAAAAAAGTGACTTATTGTTTTTCATAGTTATGACCTTTACGGCATCACAGTGTCATGAGATCATGAGAGCACTTGACAACTGGCATGTATTTATGATTGTTGCACTGTGCTGGGGTCATGTGATTACCATCTGTAACCTTCTCAGCTGGCTTCTGACAAACAAAGTAAATGGGGGAAGCCAGATTCACTTAATAACATGATTCACTTTAACAACTGCAGTGATTCACTTAACCGTGGCAGAAAGGTCATTAAATTGGGCACAATTCACTTAACAGCTGTCTTGCTTAGCAATGAAAATGTTGGGCTCCATTGCGGTCATAAGTCGAGGACTAACAGTATAAGGAGATTCTATAGAAAATAATTCAGAGTCCTAGAATTTTTCATTTGTATTGATTCCACTAGCAAGCGGCTTTCTCTGCAAGCATTTGGAGCCAGCATTCCTAGTCTAGGAATTATTCAAAGTAATTCTGAGAAACATGGAAGAATTAATGATGTAATACATACCGGTAGATATTACAACTTTAGAGAATTGTGTGAAAAAAAATGTACAGGATGAATGGCAAAAACACATTCTTAAATCATACTTCACTGCCTGGTTTCTGTAGTCGACATTCCCTCTTGAATGCTGTTTTTCTTCTCAGTTGGCATTGCAAGCATAGAAATTTGCTCCCCAAAGTAGAATTTCCCTCAGTGACCTTGTAATATAACAACTATATAAAGTAATGTAACATTGATGTAATTTGCAACTCTTTAAGTAATTACTTAAATATTGATGCTGAGAGGGATATTGAGGCAGTTTGGTGTGGAGTTAAGGTGCTCACCAGGAGATTTGAGTTCCAGACCCCCCCGTTAGGCATGAAAGCTGGCTGAGTGACTCTCTTAGCTCAACCTACCTTATTAGTTGTTGCCATGGGGGAAAATAGGGGCTGGGAATATTAGGTAGGTTCACCGTCTTAATTTTAACAATAAGCCAAAATAGATTAAAAAGTCAGAATAAATAAAATAATTCAGTGATGATAGATTTAAGCCATTTGACAGCACATTTATATTTAGTCCTCACTATATTTTCAGTAAGATGCTTTAGGCAGTTTCTTAACATATATTTGTTAACCATTGTGTTCACCAATTTGCTTTCCTTGTTCCCATTCTTTAATTAAATACATTATTTAATATAATGTCTGAAACAGCTCTAAATTCCCTTTTTTGTGGGCTGAGAGTATATAAAATGAAATTAAGAAATATGATCATTTTTGAAAATCAATTGATTAAAAACGTGGTAAAACTTGCTAAATAAATAGTTTATAATGTAGATGATTTAGATGGCAAACCAGGTATGCACTCTTTTTTCTATGTCATCTTAAATTATTTTAAAATAATATTCATTAGATATTCATTAGATATTGCCAGTCTTCCTTTCTGCTTCATTCTCAAAGTGGTAGCCATTGTAGAACTTTATATGTAATGGCTTTATGGTAATTTTGAGAGTCATGTGGACCTCTACACTCTGTCTTTTTACAACTATGCCCAGCTAAGAGCATGTTCTAGAATTGATTGAATTACCAATCTGTGGTAAAGTTAAGTTTTCATTCTGGTTGAAGCCATCCCTTTCTCGTAAAATTAACCAGTGAGCACCTGTGCTAATGGGAGTGAGCCTTGAAACAAAACTGGAAAATAGCGTAGAACAGAGTAGTTTATGAATTTCTGAGTCCCTCCCTGCCCTCCCAAGATCGGGATAGCTCTCATTCTGAAGATGTTCAGGAAGGCCTTGAAGACCTAGTTGTTCTGTCAGACCTTGAGGTGGGGATGCATGTGACACTCCTTTGTTAGGAGTGATTGAGTTTTTGTTATGGTTGTTTCATTGTTGATGTTTTTGTCTGGACTATCATTGTGGTATTTCTCTTGCTGTGTTTTTTATTATTTATGTTATTGTATCCATATTCTGTTTTAAATTATGAGCTGTCCAGGGTCATTCTGGAATTGGGTGTGCCAAAAAAAAAAAAAAACCTCTATTTGCCTATCACTAAATAAGTGATAGGAGATTGCTACCGTATATCTGCACTATGCCTTCAATGAAAATCTTTTCTAGTGCTCAGAGAATCTCTAAAGTAAGCCCAATTTTAGGGAAACCAACTGGGAATGATACCAAAAGTCTTGTTTTCAGAAGTGGGTGGATCTGAAAAGGTTTGCATTCTCTGCAAAATTACTGCACAATATTTTGGATCACTCATGCCCTCATCACCTCAAGGTTAGACTACTGTAACACGCTCTACATGGGGCTGCCCCTGAAAAACATTCGGAAGCTTCAACAGGTCCAGAATGCAGCCGCGCGAGTGATCATGGGTGTACCTCGGTACATCCACATAACACCAGTCCTGCGCGAGCTGCACTGGCTCCCAGTAGGCTTCCGGGTGCAATTCAAGCTGCTGGTTATAACCTTTAAAGCCCTACATGGCTTAGGACCTGGTTACTTTCGAGACCGCCTCCTACCACTGTATGCCTCCCAGCGCCCCGTTAGATCCCACAGAGTTGGCCACCTACGAGTCCTGTCAACTAAACAATGCCGGCTGGCGGGCCCACGGGGAAGAGCCTTCTCTGTGGCCGCACCGACCCTCTGGAACCAACTGCCCCTGGGGATTCGGACTATCTCCAACTTGTTGACCTTCCACCGAGCTGTTAAGACCTGGCTATGTCAACAGGCTTGGGGCCAATGATTCCACCCGAGGGAGGGTTTTATATTTTAAAGAGTTTTATTGTGTCATTTTAAATGTTATGCTTTTATTGTTATTTTAGATGTTGTAAGCCGTCCAGAGTCCTGTGGGAGTTGGGCGGCCTAGAAATTTTAATAATAATAATAATAATGTAGTTTACTATAGCTAACTTAAGACAATAACATGAGATCTGACTTTTTTTAAAAAAAATGAGGACTCTATTTATATATCTAGCCTTATCTTTAAACAGCATTTTAGTCCTTACTTATTCTTTATTCCTCTCCTTATAAACTTACAAATTAAACATTTGTGCTGTATCTTAGACCTGAAACTCAACATCGTGGCCCTACTGCTCATGCAGAGAATGACCTTCCTGAACAAGAAGAAGAAATACTGGGGTCAGATGATGATGAGCAAGAAGATCCCAATGATTATTGCAAAGGTATGCAATTACAATTCTACATTTTCTACATTTTCAGTGTGTTTGTTTTAGGCCAATAACTCTAGGCTAATATTATGACTTGATGAAACCTTTGCATAAGCCACATTATGAATTTGCTTTTAAAGGAAAACAAGGATCCATTTATTGAGATGAAATCATGGCTTAAAAGATTTAAAACTGTTTATAATAAGAGCAGTTATATTCTAAGGTATATCTTTGTTAAACTAAACAATTAAATATAATAATTTCAAGATGAAGGAATATGCTTGCTTCAGGTATATTTTATATACCTAATAATATACCTTAGGCATAAAAGTCACTAGGTAATCTTGGGTTAGTCACTCTGTCTTAGCCCAATTCATCTCACAGGGTTGTTGTTGTGGGGAAAATAAGAGCAGGAAGGAGTTAGGTATGCTCACTGCCTTAAGTGATTTATAAAAATAGAGGCAAAATAGAAATAAATTAAATTTAAATAAATAAATATTTAAATGGTTTACAAATTCCAGAAGGAGCTGCTATTGCCCTTTGATGGGCAAAAAGACTCAGACTTCACTCTCTGCTTGGTCAAAGTGACAACTAGTTTGTTTGGACACACTTTGAAGGAAAGCTTGGAGTGCAGTCTGACTAGGTGCACAGTGCTCTGTGTATACTGGTTTGCAGTAAGAATTCCAGGTCTACCTGGTGAAAACAACAGGTCTAGGAAATTACACAATCAAGTTTCTCCAAGCAAAAAGGGCTCCAGCTTCTTGCACACTTAAATCTTACTGTCAAAAGATATCCCAATGAAATAATTACTTTTATTCATAGAAGGGAGAGTGTTACAAAAATTAATACTAGAAGTAATTCAGGAAATCATAGTGCCACAAAGTTTCAGAACCATGTCATAAAGCTTTCATTAAAACTATACAAAAGGTATTAGAAAAGGAAAAAATAATTTACGAATAGTTTAATAAACATGAACATTTTAGAAATAAAACACAGTTAAAGAAATGATTCAGTAGCCCAGAAAATGAAAAAAAAATCAATAGCTTTTAAATGTTTGATAGATGTAAATTCATGTAATGCCTACATGCCTAGTATTTCCTGATTTGCCTTCTAGTTAATGGGAAAAGCAGAGGGATTCATGGGAATCTCAGTCATCACATAGAGAAAAGGCCTACAGTTAGAAAAAGTGTTAGATATTGCAAAAATGGTAGAATTCTTTGTGTTCAAATTGCTATGTAAATGTATGTAATACTACTAATATAAAAAGCACTTGTGTGATATATGATATAGCAAACATTAAAAATTTGTTCCACTGAAATGCATTTCTTCCTCTTCAGTGAAAAATAATTTCTAAAGTCTACTAATTATGGAATACCTATTGGTAATTCTGGTTACATGAATCCAGTATTTTAACATCTCTCTTAACAAAATACAGGTAGTCCTTGCTTAACATTCATTTGTTCAGCAAACACGATGGTGCTGAACAAAGGCAATGACTGCTACTTGAAGCTATGGTTATTGCAGTGCCCCTGCGATCATGTATGAAAATTTGGGTGCTTAACAATCCACCTGCCTTTATGATTGACTGCATGGGCACTGCAACTGCCCCCACCTGTCTATCTGCCCTACCCAATTGCTCACCAGTGAATGCAAGACTACTATGGCACTGAAGGCCAGGCCTATTACCTACTTCATCATACCCAGGAGTGCTTTCATTCATATGTGATGATTTATTAAAATACAGTATTGTATTAATTTAGCTTGATTTATTGGTATACTGTATATTTTATACTGTAAAATTTTCTGAGTTGTCTTCATTTGAGTGTGTATAAAGTTATGCGAATATATTTAATTTTTTCTGTTGAAGTTACAACATATCCTCAATTTAACTGTATTGATTTAATAATTCATCATACATTTTGTAGGTGGCTATCATCTAGTAAAAATAGGAGATCTGTTCAATGGAAGATACCATGTAATCCGAAAACTGGGATGGGGACACTTTTCTACAGTGTGGTTATCGTGGGACATCCAGTAAGTCTTTGTTTTTTGGTTGGAGTTTCTGTTAATTGTTCAACAACTATTATAGATAAAAGCATTTTTTTCTTTTTCCAATTATTTTGAAATCCAGAGGATTCCTTTTGTGTTTTATAAACAGATTGCATGATACAGATATAATGATCAGATGTATTTTGTTAGGATTCATATTCATTCCTTTGTATTATTTGTTCATGGTTGCGTTTCATAGGCCTTGGGGATGATACTCTGCTCAAGAACGATCTAGAGCAGGTGTCCCCAACCCCCAGTCCATGGACTGGCACCAATCCATGGCATGCCAGAAACCGAGCCACGCAAACAAGCGAAGCCCCATTCATGGGGTGCCGGCAGCACACGAACCCACACCTCCTCCAGTCTGCAAAAAAACCCTCTCTCCACAGAACTGGTCCCTGGTGCCCAAAAGTTTGGGGGCCACTGATCTAGAGTAAGCTCTCTCCAACCACCCTCTGCATACACTCACCACCCATAGCACATAGTTCTGAGCTCCCATATTTTTATCTGTCAGCATTATGTGGTTCCTAAGAACAGTTTGAAATTAAACTTTGTGTCCATTAGGGGGAAGAGGTTTGTGGCAATGAAAGTTG
Source organism: Pseudoxyrhopus heterurus (assembly GCA_032468235.1). Taxonomy (NCBI): domain Eukaryota; kingdom Metazoa; phylum Chordata; class Lepidosauria; order Squamata; genus Pseudoxyrhopus; species Pseudoxyrhopus heterurus. Next base: position 90,456 of record JANHJO010008569.1, on the reverse strand, counting down.
TAAAGAGTGCTGAGCATTACACAGAAACAGCTTTGGATGAAATTAAATTGCTGAAAACTGTGAGTATACAGAAGTGAATTATTACAATATAGCTTCAAACTTATAATTTTTAAGACATCAGGAGGTGGTTGGTGGTTCTTTCAGATCTGTTTTTCAAAGTTGTGAAAAGAAGCATTGTTTGTCACAACTAGCTAACCTTGCATGTCCTGTTTCCTTTCAGATGTAGGTAGTAAGAGAAATTTCAGTTTTCGTGTGCTTAAAATATGGTTGGATTTAGTTACAATAATCCTTGAGAATGGAGAATTTTGATATACTGCTTATGTCATCATCTCCAAATGTCATTAACATTTTCTCATAATATGTTTTCAGGAGAATTTTATAAAGGGATTGAAAATGGGAAATGCAATTTCATAAGATGGCATATGAATTATTGTCTAAGACCAGATAATTTGGCTATATGCTTTTTTTTTAAAGCTGGCATGTTGAGAAAAAGAAGTACTAATGTGAGAATGTGGTATCTAAAGACAGTCAGAAATGATGATGCATCTGAGTACTAGCTGTTAATAAAAAAAACAATAAGAGGATCTGGAAAAATTCTTAGAAGGTTTGGAGGAATCTTCCTGTACTCATTTTCTTCTGTCATTTGATTTCCCCCCCCTCTCCTTTATACAGGTCCGCAACACTGACCCAGATGACCCAAATCGAAACAGAGTAGTTCAGCTTTTAGATGACTTCAAAATCTCAGGAATTAATGGTTCCCGTATCCTTTTAATAGAACAGATCACAAAGCATGGGTTCAAACAATAAATTTACATAGCCTTTAATGTATCGTAACACTAATTTCTGTCCATTGTTCAGCCATTACAACTCATGGGGCTTTGACTTTGCTGTAGTATGTAATAGCAGAATTATTAGTACTTACATCCCAAGCTTATCCAACTATTGTATGCCAACATGCTTGTTAGAAGCCAGGGTACATTTTTTGGAAAAGATGTAAAGCTTTTTTAAACTGGAGAAAAAGTCAAATTCCTTTCAGAATATAGTGGAAAGAGGTTTATTTTGGTATTGGGCCTTGGTATTGAAGGGCCTTGGTGGTGCAGAGAGTTAAGAGCACTGTACTTTGTAATTAAGTATTCAGCTCCCAGCTGCCTGCAATTTAGCAATTCGAATCCCACCAGGCTCAAGGTCAACTCAGCC
>JANHJO010008569.1:0-18770 GCA_032468235.1 Pseudoxyrhopus heterurus | reverse complement strand
TTTTCTCTCTTGAGATTTCTTTGTCCTCAGGAAGTTTGGTTGTGAACCGAGGATTTGGTTGTGAACCGAGTCAAACATTTAGCTGATTTTTTTATTGTGAACTGAAGCGGTTGTGAACCAAGGTTCCACTGTATGCGTGTGTGTGTTTGTGTATCTGCATGGATGGCGGCTGCTTTAAGGAGTTCCTGAAACAGGTTACATGCTCACCTACATATTTTCCAGGCGACCACGTATTTTCCAGATAATCTCTGCATAGTCTAATATAAGTAATTATAGCACACAAGGTCTTCTAATCTCTTGTTTCTACTTACCAATAGGGAAAAAACCCCTCTGTTTATTTAAACATGCTCTGAATTGTTCAGATCACCATAGATTAATTAATAGGGTAATATAGGCTAGTCTACCATGTTAAGCTATGATTAAGCAAATCATAATTTTTTAGGGAAAAACACATGGTGGAGTTCATATAACCAAATCAAACTGACTAAATGGGATGTGTAGACCTAGGTTTTCATCTGAAAAGCATGAGTTTTCTGCTGAGAACAGCTGAACAGCATGATGCCAAAACTGACACCCCAGCAACTAAGCCACAGATAGGACAGGTGGACTTAAAATGCTAATGTATTGACACAAGTCTTTATCCATACAGAAACAGACCCACAAAATTCTGCTTCTCTCTGTCTTCCAAACAAGCAGTATATTTAGTATAATGCATTACAGCATCTTTTGGGGTCTAATTTCAAAATCCCAAGGTAATTTTATCATAGCAAGTCATTTTCATAAATTACACATTGATATCCATTTAAGTATATGTTTACAATATATCAAGCTTGAAACAAGCGCTAATATAGATAAAGCTGCTATCATTCATACTAAAAGATGCTTTTGGATTTGCATTTCTTGTTTCTCTTTCTCACATGCACACAAAATTTACTGGATTGCCCAAATGAAAATTAGCTAAAATATCTTAACTGATACATACGAATATGATGGAAGCATGTTTTTCAGATTGTCCAATAGTTGTTAAAAGGCTTTTATATAATACTGACTTCCTAAAGCATTGAACTAGAAAAAATACGGAGTTATATTCCAGTGGAAAGCAGAGATCAGTCAATTAAGATTTCCTCTCCCTTTTATCAGGCATAATCTCTATTCCGTTAGAATTTCACATTGACTTCCAATCTGTTCACCACAGATCTGAGGGGATATAGCTACCCATCTTGCTTACTCTTTTTAAAGAGCATCAGCTAGAATAGAGTCATATTTTTGTTGCATTCATTTACATTCCCCATATTACTGAATTTCCTAAGATTATACTGCCGCTGCTGCCAAAAATAACACTGCCGCCTCTTCAATTAATTTCAATAGCAATGGTTAAACCCTATAATTCTCAAAATAGAATAAAGTGTTAAAAAGAGAGAGAAACATCTACCTTGCTGCTCTTTGCAAAGGTATTTAAGCAGCCATGACTTCTGCGCTGATTTATTTATCAGATTTTTAAAACTGGCTGGCTCCGTAGCAATGAAATGCATTTAAGAACTGGAGTGCCATTACTTATGTTCTGCCTACCTTCATTATCCATAAAAGACTATTATCTGATGAAATCATATAAATGTATTCCAGTGCAATTTCTCCTGCATTTTTTAACCACCTCAATTTCATGAAAAATGCTTGGAAACTCTATGAAAGATAAAGAGAATTTTAAAGAAAATTTTCTGGATCTTCGCTGTTACTGATAAAGGGGATACTGCTGGGTCAAAAGGTATTAAAGTTGTTAAGACTAAAGGAAAGAATGAATCAGAATGTGCCACAAACTACCAATTCTTGACAAAACTCCTTAAATGCTACAGACCAAAACAGAAGGTTAATAGATCCACTAGAGAGTTTATACACAGGAAAAGAGAGCAATGTGCTCAGCAGCTGACACAGGCAAGGAAAGATGAATTGTAGAGTCAAAGATAAGTGGGTTTGGGGAGTGTTGAGAGGAAAAGGATCAGTGAACTAAGAAAATCAAATATGAAAGCCTTGCAGACTGGATTTGGCTACAGATTCTGTATGCATGCAGAAGTAGAACAAGAATCTGTATTTTCACTTGAACTGTGTTCATAACATGATGATAAGGAAAATCTGGACAGAGTGTTGCCTCCCAAAATTTTAGAACATTGGGTCATTTGTTCAAGACTGAAATACTGCATAATTAAACCCAAAATTTGCAGCCATCAGATGAGTGGTGGCCACTGATATAAAATGCATTGGGCAAATTCACAAAAGAATGGCACGTCAGTAACACAATTTTCTGTCTCCTGAATCCCAAGAAGCATACCTGAGGAACAACAGTGGAATAGGCCTACCCTTTTCCTGCCTGTGCTATTGGTTTCCTTCATACCTGTGATGGGCCCTTGTGTGACACATTGTGCGACATAACACAATGGACCAGCATGGCCCACCAGACCCCACAGGACTCTTCCTACATTAAAGTAATAGGAATCTTTATCAACTCCTTCTTCTATAGCACCTGCCAATGGTTTGATTCACAGGAAAGTTCTTGGAAAAACCTTTGGAATATTTTTTTAGGTGACAGTAAGAGAAGCTGGTAAGTTGGTGGGTAATGAGCAGAGCTACCCAATTTTTTTTTAACATGGTATCATTCTATTCAGGATACTAACCCAACAATGCTGATTTCCCATTGATTGAAGACATGGAGCTAAAAAATCTGTTATCCTAATGGGAGAAACAACAGGCAGTCCCTGAATATTTTTTTTTCCATGTCTGGGGAAGCAGTGCACGGAGGGCAATTTTGGCTGACAGAAAACAGCATTTTAGATGTAATGAGGGTCCTTGTCAGGGGTGGGTTTCAAATTTTTTAACAACCAGTTCTGTGGGCGTGGCTTAATGGGCATGGCTTAGTGGATGTGTCTTGGTGGTGATGTGACTGGATGGACATGGCCAACACCATGTCACTCACATCAAGGGGTGCTTCTCCTTGCCTGGCCTCTCATGGCCGTGGAGATGCTGCAATGGTCATAAGTGTGGAAAATGGTCATAAGTCACTTTTTTCAGTGCCATTGTAATTTTGAACAGTCATAGTGAACTGTTGTAAGTTTGGATAACCTGTAATGGCTTCTGCAAAATGGGCACTATAGTTATAACAGTTAGGAGCTTCTGCAATGAAAATAACATAACATAGTTACCCATTTTAAAAATTGGAAATAGAAACAGGTCCTGATCAGCTATCCTTCAAATTATTAGCAATTTCAATATTTGCACACCTTGGCTTCCACTTTCACTCATAAAAGTTTTATGACTGGCTTAACTGAAATTTATTCCTATTACAGAGCTATTTTGGAAAAGTACTGACGAAACTATTAAATCTAAGCCTATGTCACCAGTCAGATACACTATTTTCTCATATACATGGCTATTGAGTGCTTTGGTAGAAAAAAAAGCATCTTCATAGCTTATTTTCTTTTTTTCCCCTTCAGAGTTAACATATAGGAAAAAAAGCTCGGAAAGGTCCCTTCCACCTCTTGGATTTTCACAGTAGGTACTATCTGGAGCATGATCATCAATACTCAAATGCCCTAGGTCCCATTCAATCAAAAGTAAGGAGTAGGAATTGTGTGTAGTTTTCATCTTTAGAATTATGCACCCATATTGTGAAGGACCCCATCATTTCCGGTTCCTTTCCAAGCACTGGAGATCAAGCAAAGGCTCAAGTATTATATAAGGCTCAAGTACCAAGATATAAAAACTGATAAAAATATAATTCTTTTAAGTAATAATTTCCATTAAGGAAGAGCCTAAGGGATATTTTCTTCTTCCTCTTATTGGAACTGTGTGCTGAAATTCTGCTATAATTTATAGCAGAAACTGAATTGCATGCATATAATGCAAAATGGATCTTTTGACACCTTACTTTGTAGAAGTGAGAAACCATATCAGTGCAAATTTCCTCTTTTTATCCTGCACTTTAATCTCTATAAATGTAGTCTGTTTATTTCAGTGGAAATTGTTAACTTTTAGAACTGAGTTTGCTGATAAAAACACTGATAAAAAATGTTTATAATTGTCCTGTTAAACAACTATGACAACTATATGCCATTCTGCACAAAGCCATCCAAGCGAAGTAGATAACCAAAACAAAACATGGAAAATATTATCCCCTAATTAATGGCATGATGTCCTTATTCTTTTTTCCCCTTACCCCCTGTCCCAAACAGCAATATTGAATTTTCTCCAAAGCAATCCAGCATCACAACCTTTTGCTCATTGGCTGCTTAGATGGAAATTGTCTAGACAAAGGTTTGTTAGTAAAGTTTTCCAAATGCATGAAAAGCATATGGGAACAGTCAGGTGAAGAACCACATCATGCTGTCCTCATGATACCACTGACTGAGTGTAATATGCACCAAATGTTTTTCTGGTCCTTTCAAAACTGTAGAGCAGATGTGTTCTGAGAGTAGATACGAACATTTAATTGCCTATAAACTTATGAAGAATGCTAGCATTGCACTTGGAGAGGGAAGTCTTTAATGGGGGTGAGGCACTGATGCTGACTAAAGGGATCTCCATGTGTATAATGAAATGGCACAGTCTCATGAGAAATGGATTACGTGCCTTTCCTAAGCATTTTAATCAGCTCTAAATGTTCTGGAGCCACAGAGTCATGAAATAACCATGGTAACGCTACCGCTGGGTTCAGTTGTGGTACCTGAATACTGAAAGGTAGATAATGAAACACCAGTTTTTAACTAAAGTCTTTGCAGCAATTCTGGAAAAGCTTTGGTGACCAAAATAGTGTCATGCTGTTATGAGTATGTATATTGATTAGGAACAAATGGAAAGCTATTTAGTGATAAAACCTTCACCATAGACAGTTTGTTGACCAAGTGTAAATGAATAATTCACTTTAAAAAAAACAAAACCTGAATTCCTATTCAATTAATTATATTAGACTTATTACTTGAATCTCGCCGCATGCATATTATCATTGTTATTAGATTGTTATTCCTTCTCTCGCCTGTCTATATAGTATGTGCCTTCACATTGTCCTCTGTATAATAAAACTGCAGTTATATCCCATATCTTTTTATGACAGTTTTCAAATTGGCTTTGTACCCAGGACTTAGCCACAAGCTGCGAAAGCTAAGTTTCTAAGTGGCTTATTGGAGAGGATTTGTCCTTTCACTGATGTTACCTGATGCTAACTGACTTTAAGTAATTGGGAGTAATCAGAGATTGACTTATCTATTGATGCTACCAGTAAGGATCTGAAGATATGTCTTCCATCTTGTGTAGTGGCAGTCACAACCTATAGCTTTGTAAATGGGGTGATAACACGAGAGGTATACACAAGAATAGGGAAAATCTGAAGAAAGAAAGTAATAAAAGGCTAAAGCACAGACAGAACAATCTCATATGAAAAACTAATAAAATAAAATGCTTAGTTTGGTTGTCTTGGAAATAAGAAGAAGAAAAAAGAAAGGGTCCACAGCTTGGAAAAGATGATAGGGATTATAATATGTAATGAAGAGGGTGCAAAAGAGGGTGCTTCAGTGTTTTCCCAAAGGAAAGTTACCGTATATTCAAATAAACCTATACAAAGCTATGATACAAGAGAAGAGTGGCAATCAAAGTTTCTTTCTTTCTTTCTTTTTCTTTCTTTTTCTTTCTCTTTCTTTCTTTCTTTCTTTCTTTCTTTCTTTCTTTCTTTCTTTCTTTCTTTCTTTCTTTCTTTCTTTCTTTCTTTCTCCCCAGTAGGATGACTTTAAGGACATCAGGTCAAGGAATGTGAGCCACTTTGATACAGTGGTTAAGGCACCAGGCTAGAAACTGGTAGATCATGAGTTATAGTCCCCATCTTAAGCACAAAGCCAATTGGGTGACTTTCAGTCTTAGGAAGGAGGCAATAGCAAGTCACGTCTGAAAAATCTTGCCAAGAAAATTGCAGGTAAAATTGCAGAGATTTGGACATAAGTGAATGGAAGAAAAAAAAAAGTTCAAGGGGCAGAGGGGCATTCTTTTATGCTTTCTTCTTTCCCAGAGCTGAATAGCTATAATACCTCTGCTACTTCCTTCTCGAGGTCATGAACCTTTGCCATGAGGGGCTTTATAGGAGATGCACCTATAGCACCATGTAGTGCTCTAGGAAGTCACTGGTAACCAGTACAACTTGCATAGGAGAGATCCTATATAATTGTATCAAGGCACACAATACTGCTTGCCCAGATTCATTCTAGACCAATTGTAGCTTTTAACTGGTATTCAAATGCAGCCCATTGCACTATCCAGTGATTAAAGTGGTTTTTAACATTATGAGGCATTAGTGATCATAAGAAGGGACTTCTGATTCAGGAAAGGGGGACAGATTTCTGCAAAGATGTTCCTGGCCATAGTTGCCACTTGCTCTTCAAGTAGGATCTGTGAATTGGGGAAGATACCCTAATTGTACATCAATTGTACCTGGGAGGTATCACCCCATGAAGTATTAAACATGAAAAGTCTAGAATGAACCCCTAGTCACTCAGTTTTGTCAGGGTTGAGCTTAAGCTGTTCCTCTCCATCCAGACCCCAATAGCCTATAAGTGCTGGGACAAATGGATCACCATATGTCTCAAACCTTCTATAGCAGGGGTATCAAACTCAAGGCCTGTGGGCCAGATCCAGCCCATGGGGTGCTGAGAACTGCTCTGTGGAGCTGCCCTGGAAACAGTGAAGGACTGGCCCACAGTGCCTCTGCCAGAAAAAATGGAGCCCGGGGACGGCCACATGCAGTCATGAGCTCCATTTTTGCTGGCAAAGGGATGCAGGAGGCCGTTATGGGCAAAAACGGACATTGACCTGACCATGCCCACCCTGGCCACACCCACCCCTGGCCCTCCGAGGTCAAACACAACCCTTATGTGGCCCTCAATGAAATTGAGTTTGACACCCCTCTTTATAGCAAAAATGGTGCCTTTACATTATACCGACCAAGATCTTATGCTGCTAGCATTGACTAATTGCGATGAACTGAATTCTTGTGAATCTTTATTAGCTGGAAAGTTCCTTGATTCACCCTATCACCAGAGATAAAACATCTCAGCATTTGGATTAAGGTTGACTTATGAAGATTGTTATTTTGTGATTGAGACAACCTGAAAGCTCCAAAGGGGGAAAATATCAGAAGGATAGAAACTATATTGGCTGAGGAGGTGGTTACAAAAGCCTGCCCACAGTACATTTAATTAGAGTTTGAGTAATGATTGCTTCACTTTTGCATCTGCTCCCTATTCAGCTGGAGGTGGAAGACAACAATTCTGAGGCATGTATTTTGATCACCACTCAATTGTTTTAACGTAAGTATTAACAAGATGTCAGAACAGGGTGATCTTACATAATATATGTGTTGGTGCAACAATAGGGTAAGTTAAGGATATTGTGGCTGCCTCAACAGAGAAAGTCTTGGCATTCAACTTATGCACATCATTTTAATTTAGATGAACATGTTATTTACTTTTAAATTGATACCAGCAAATAGGAATTTGAAAAGATGTGAGAATGCAAAATGGATATACAAATTTGTCTTTTAAGACATAGGAGCAGTCTAGATGACAAGGAAAAAAATTTCACAACAGGCACAAAACTTTTAAAAGCAGAAAAAAAAGGTGTGCTTATTTCATACTAGTGGGGGAGTTCTGCCTGTTGACTCTCTGCCTGGATAATGAAATTATCTGGCATTGCCACACAAACACACATATTATTAGTTAAGACAATTTGTATAGGAAAGTCTCAGTCTTATCTCCATGTCCTAATCACCTTATATGTGTACAAGTGCACTTCCATTGCAACCCTTAACATTTTGTTTCCCAATACGTTGTTTTGTTCTCTTCGTACAACACACTTCGCGAGCCTTGCACATAACATCCTGTTTATAGGAAGAAACATTTCTTTAGTGGCAATGGTAGGTTAGGCACCATATAAACAATAGATATAAAATTGCTGCCTTCCAGAAGATGTCAAGAACTAGACATATAAGATTGGAATTAAAGAAAACTACTAAGGATTGAATGTTGTAATATTGGACGAAGAAAGAAGCATCGAATGGGAATATAAAAAATGATTACACCTTTACTTCCATTATTATAATTTTGCTAGACATGGATAACCTATTCAAATAAATATTACTTTCTCAAAAAAAAATTCATAAGGAAGATATTAGCAGCATATCTGTTGCAGACACCACTATCTTTAAAATGGAATAACTCTCTGTGTTGGGAATCCTAAAGAAAGTTAGCAGAATGCAAAGAGCAGCATCAAGAGGAAGACATTTGATCAAAGTTTGTTTTAAGGGAAAAGGTTACAACGTAGTAAAAGAGTAGTCAATGGATGGGTGATTTTGGGAATCACTATCGCTATTGGAGTTAGATATGATTTGAGATTTGGGTGGCACATCTATCTATGATATGATAAATTTAAGATTAATTTGTATTTAAAAGTTATTTTGTTGGATATACTGAGAATTTGGAATAAATTTAAAGCAAGATTGTCTCCTAAAATCCCTTTATGGCTGCTGCCCCAAGGAAGCTTTTTTTTTCAGAAGAGATATGATAATTATACAAACTTGATTGACTTATCTTGATCTACTGATCTTCACTGAAAGAGAACCTAGATTAAAAACAAGGGTTGGAAAGGAGGTTATAGTTGTCAATAGTTTGCCTATGCACAATTGCCAGCAAAATTTACACTGGATAAAAATATTTCTTTTTGCAGATGAAGAAACAGACTTCAAAAGAAACTTATATACTAATGATAACCATTGCCAAGGAATATAAATTGTTGTTGAAAATGAACCAGGAGGATGAATATGTTAATGAGTGCATGATTAAATGGGCAAAAAATTGGATATAATACTATGGTCAATCAATGGAAAAATGTGGGTTAATAGATGAAATTTTAATTATTTATAATATGAAAGAAAATTTTTATAAAATGATATATCTTCTGACTTCTGAAAAATTGTCAAAGATGTATAGAATAAGGGAATATCACTCAAGTGCTGGAAATGTAATCAATGTGAAAGTACTTTTTATCATCTTTGGTGTACATGTAAGACTGCCAAGTAGTATTGGGATCAGATATGTTGTTTGATTCAGAAAATATTAAAAATGAATGTAAAATTGAAACCAGAAGCTTGTCTTTTTGGTATTGCAGATAAGCAGATTGAAAGAAAGCATGGGATTTTGTTTCTATATACAGTATGATAATGGTGGCAATACTTTTATATGCACAAAGATGAAAACAAATTCCCACTGAAGAGTGGATTCTGAAATTAATGGAATTGGCAGAGATGGCAAAACTGACTATTTTGATGAAAGACAAAAGCCTATCTAGCTTCATTTCTATCTGGAGACCACATTTGGACTTCTTGCTTCAGAAAGATAAAAAATGAAGTTTTGATTTTAGGATTCACTGATTAGATCTGTGTATATTTCAATGTTATCATTAGACCTGCTCTCCTCTCCTCTCCTCTCCTCTCCTCTCCTCTCCTCTCTCTCTTCCCCTCTCTCTCTTCCTTCTCTCTCTCCCTCTCTTTCTCTCTTCCTTCTCTCTCTCTTCTTCCTTCTCTCTCTCTCTCCCCTCCTCTCTCTCTCTTCCTCCTCTTTCTCTCCCCTCCTCTCTCTCTCTTCCTCCTTCTCTTTCTCTCCTTCTCTCTCTCTCTCTCTTCCTCTAACAATATCAAGAGCTCATTTGAGAAAGGATGGGGAAGTGCTAAGAGGATACAAAATAAGATTGAAGCACTGAAAATGAGAACATTTGAATAGGTTGATTAAAAAAGAGAAGAGAAAGAAACCTACCAACATTAATATATACTTATTCTTGAACTTTTTGTTCCCAGTCATTTTACATGATTAAATTAAAAATTAAGACACATAATAATTTCAAACAACAGTGAAAATTCAATGAAAGCAAAGATACAATTATAAAAAAAATCTATACTGGATATGTTACAAAATTACTATTCCAGTTCTCTGAAACAAATGACACTGTACAAACTGTTGCCTCTGTGTCTGCAGTAATGATTCACCCAGAAAACTAACCAGACAATTTTGTATATTTACTATTGAAGGAAACAAGGGTAAGGGGCCCTAGTCAGGGGTATTCTTGCTTTACCGGATATATGACCTGCGGTAGCCCCTCACTAATTGACTGACCCTTTTTATGTTTCCTGTAATTGTTTCCTGTTTCTACAGATTGCCATAGCAACTAGGATGCTCCTTTTGGACATATATAGAGCATTGAATTGGGTGGAAGATGGGAGATTTATGTAGTTATAATAAATGCTTGTTATTCATCCAGATTTTAGAAATCATTGTTTTAGAAATCATTGTTCCAATGGAATGAGGCAGATTTCCACTGGAGTGCCCGATAATAAGTGTGTGTGTTTATGAGTGTGTGTGTGTCTGGGACGAGTATTTGTGTGAAGGAATACTTGCATCACAAACTGGGACTTCCCTGCTGACTCCTTGTAATAGACTTTTAAAGGAGACTTCTGCAGAAGCATGCCAATACACAGTTGGATGCCAGCTATAATATTAATGGCATCACAGGTCTGAATATTTGAGTCTGCATTATCTTAAATCCTGTGCATGCCTTATATGGTTTTGCCACGCACTAAGAATGCCTATAGTCTTTGTAATACTTTTAGTCACTTTTATAATGAAGATGTCAGTGGTTGCGGGGGGGGGATTTTTGTGTCTGTTTATCTGTCTATCTGTCTAAAAATGAACCTGATAGGGAGATGTGTGAGAGAAAAAGTGAGACACAGAAAAATCAACAGTTAAGCAAGAAGCAAACAAATTGGTAGTTTATCTCATCAGAAGCAATGTTGTCAATTAATATTCTGAGACATAACTTCACAGAGTTGAAAGCCAAAAACACAAATGTATACTAACCAAATGATTTGTTTCCTCAAACTTTTCTGCTCTATTTCTTTAACCAAACAACTGAATTTTTAATGTGTGCAAAAGAAAGCTGTCTTTCTTATTTCACTTTGTGTACCTCTTATTCATTACTATTTTTTAAACTGTACCATGATGAGATTTAGTCACAAATGAAACAACTAATAGCAGCCCCCATAAGCAATTATAACAGCTTATTTTAAAAAAAAATCAGGTCTATTTCTAAATGCAGCCATTCAATAAATTGATCATGGCTTGACTCCTCTCTTCTGAATCATGTCCGTTTGGACATCCCTTTACTTTCAGTACAGCTATTTGTTTACAGTGATGGAAGGGTGATTACAGATCCAAAAAGATATACTTTATGTGTTCCAAAATTCCAGGCTGCTATTGTCTTAATTGTGATTCAATTATTGTGAGGGAAAAAAGCCTGAAACTAAATTCAACGTATTTCTGATCACCTGCATCTATAAATTGTATGAGATTTTCTAGAGCTGGTCAGAAAGCTGTTGTAATATAGACAGATGTTTCATGAATGCTGGAAAACTTAAGGGAGGAGAATTCTGTATTCTGGAGCAATCTCACTTGGTCTGCATCTTTCCAACAAATGAGAACTCCCTAGAATCCATATTCTTACCAAGTTCTGTGAACTGGTCATGGAGTATATTAAGTATACTTAATATACTATGATACTATTAAGTATATTAATTTTTTAAAATGAGAACAGCATTTTTAATTCTTTATATAAAATATCCACGTGAGGAGCAATACATCACCATATTTCCAATCCTATTTCAATGTATTCAATGGCTACTGAATATTCAAGCAAATTCAAATTTCTAGAAAAACCTGTTTCAGAAGCTACCATCTCGCAAATTTATCAGCATTTTGATTTTAAAGTTATGAATGCTGTGCAAAAATTATTTTTAAAAAACTTGAACATGTAGGTTCAAATGGGACAAAAGAAACTTAATTGAATTGTGAGAAATCAGCATGAAGAGACACGAGATAGATTTTTTTAAATTCTCATACTCAGGACCTTTTTGGGAAGGCTTTTTCCTAGATAAGGTATGCTCCTGCAATAAAAACATATTGGTTAATAGATTTCTGTTTTTATGTGTGTTGAACTCTCAAGAAATACTAAACCCAGAGTCTTGGATTATTGCCAATAAAGAAAGCCAGAAGGAAATACAGAATACCCTCTTAACCAGGGATACTGATCAAGTAAGTTATGGAACCAATACAATAATTTACAGTAACAAAATAAATATGAATAAATATTTCATTATGTATAATATCTTGTTATAAATAAAACCATGGTTTTGTGTTTGTGTAAGGCTAGAGATATCTAAGAAGATATTAGCAAAGGAATAGGAAAAGAGAAATTGTAGATGAAGTACATCAGAAGATCTAAAGAGAAGGGACAAAGACAGTGCTAAAGATATGAAAAAAAGGGAAAGCAAGAGGAATATTTCCAGGAAAGATGTTAATAGAACTGGAGCAGAAGATGGAAAGGTTTTGGCAGGAAGAGGAGCAGAGGGAGAAGATGTAGCACACTAATAGCATTGATCCATCTGACATCTTTTGATTTGCACTGATGATATTACCTAGTTGGATAATGAAATGTCTATATGCAAAAATGAAATTCAGAGAGCACCAAGAACTCCAAAGTGCAACACTGAGCTATAGATATTCTCTTCTGTTGAAACATCTAAGCCTCTGATAAAGCCCTTTACTGAAGAGAGTATTACCCTCATGGATTAGCAACTAGTTGAAGAATAGAAAATAGAGAGCAGGAGTGGACAATTTTCAAATTGAAGAGATGTGAAAAGTGCTCCCTTCTCCAGGAATCAATATTTTGACTCAGTATCAGCATCATAAAATATATCCATATCTTTCAGCTTCTTTTATGTCTGAGCTAGAGTTAAGCATCAGTACCAAAATGGACAAATTTACAAACGATATCAAATTTTTTATAGCAATAAAATAAAAACATGACTGTGAAAAACTCCAAAATATTTTCACCAAATAAGGTGAATGGGTCATAATAGTATCAAATTCAGTTTGGTGTTACAAAAATGAAAGTGATAAGATATTGGGCTTAAATGCTGCCCACCCCTCACAAAGACACACTTAACATACGTGTGAATGAGGTCTTTCATAGTAATGACCAATCAGGGAAATGATTTGGGAATGATGGTAAGGTAGTTTAATAAAAATACTAACATAACTTAGTTGTGACTGCTAAGTTGCTTCTGAGGTAACAAATGTTGGCACCTTGCAATTCTGCTAAGTTGCTTCTGAGGTAACAAATGTTGGCACCTAGCATTATAAACTCAAATGTATGCAATTCTGTTTTACGTTATTCACTATTCTGTCATAAGGTCAACATTATATAAAATGATTGTGTTTTATGCTCTTGAACACCATGAAGTAGAAGAGGCACTACTGAGGCACTTAGAACATCAAATCCAAGGTTAGGAACTGAAAAATGACCCATCCAGTATCTTGACACAGTCCTTGAAAATAGAAAGATATGCGTTTTAGGATTAACTCTTGCCCAGAACTCCAAGCTACACTGGTATATTGCTAGTTGCGCTTTTTTGTTTATTGATATGTTTATAATGGAATTGGGATTGACAAGACTGGGTTAAACATTCCAGGAAAGCAAAAGTGGACCAATAAAACTTGAAGAACTACTAAAAAAAAGCCTGGCTAAGTGACTTTGAGCCAATCACTGTTTCAGCCCAATTACTTCACACAGCTATTTTGTGAGGAACCCAGGAGGATTAGGTATGTTCGCTGCCTTGAGTTATTTATAAAAACAATAAAGGAGAGATTAAAAAATAAATAAAAAGTAGCTATTCAGTACTTCATAATTTCTAACATGCTACTATGAAATGACTCTTCTTTACCAATTTTTTTTTTGAAACAGAGTAAGCCACAATCTGCAACATAAAAGGAAGAATTTTATAATGCTCATACATTATGCAGATTAAACAGATTTTATTTTAGTCACTCTCTTTTAGACATTGTTAGGCAAAGAACTGGTATCCTGTACTATTTTTTGGATAACTCAGACAGTACCTTCCGAATTTAAATGGACATTGTCTGCCTCCTTTTAGCATGAACATGAATTATTGTCTCTCAAATCTGGCATACTCCACACAGGTGGATCTTGCACCTCTTAGAATTGGGAATCTGGGAGTTACAGTCCCAATGCATCTGGGTGGCTTTTGGTTATAGAAGATTTAAGAGGGGCTTCTTGAAAGTAAACACTGCAATTCTTGGGATACTGGTTGAAATGCCTGGAATTCAATTCAATCCAGTAGCTAAGTATGGCATCCCAGAGCATCCACACAGTCTTTAGGGAAAATGTGATTTCTGTCCCTTCTCTTAGTTCCTTCTACATCTGATAGCAAGTAAGTAATAGATGAATAAATCTGATCAATACTGGTTAAAGCAAAATGATATAAATATAGTTTGAGTATATCTGTGCAGAATTTAGAAAGCTGATTTTCGGCTTCAGCATACTGAAACTTATATTAAGTAGCAAGCTGAGTGAGAGCAAAACAATCATCCATTATTACACCACATATCCAGTTCAAGCTTTTAAACCAGCAATAGTAAATGGTCCTGTAAACTATTCTTGCAAAAACTGCGCATATGAACATTTTATGCTGTATAGCAGACATTACAAACTTAGCAAGTGCATTGCTAATGAAACCCTCATGCTCCTGAACATTAGTACAGCACTATAGTCATACAAACTGAAAACTAGTTTCATTATCTCTGGTTGCTAAGAGGTGAGAAAAATACAGTGAATTGATGTTTAGACATACTTGCCATATACCCATTTGAATTAATGGGACTTAAGTTATGACTAACTTACCCACTGATTGGAACCAGTCTTCTCTTAATATGACTTTTCTGGGCTCAACTAAATAGATCACAGAATAATCAGCAGAATATTTGAAAAAAAGACTGCAATAGTTGGCTTGTAGGCAGTTAGACTCATCTATTACAATCCTTGACTAAATTAAAAAGGTTCTTCTGATACATTGGACAATATGTGTTAATTATTAATGTTCTCCTTTATTTTATAAGATCTATTATTAACATAACAAAAATGCAAGTAACAGATGACATGATGAAGCCATTGCGGAGTATGGCAGGCTTCTGAGTAATTCCTTCCTCTTTTTCTGACTATGTTACAAGCATTCTTATTTTTATCTCAGTTTCTTTTTTCCAAGAGTGAGCCTATATATATATCACAAGAGGCACGGAGTGCAACCCCCATCAGTATTAGTTGTAATCCAAAAGCATGAAGAGCATCAGATTGGGGAAAGGTGAAGGCATCATCTAATTTAAAAATAAATTTTTTATTTCTAGGCATTGTTTGCATAATTAGTAGATAGAGCCAGAAATTACCCGCTCCCACACATACACTAAATTAGGCGTCCCTTTTATATTTAAGAATAAAAGTAGAAATTTTCCATCTCTATAATTATCCTGTCATTCTTTTTAAAATATTTGAAGAGTTATTTTTCAAGTAATATACTGTAGCATATGTTATTTTGAATATATAATTCTTAAGTTTTTCCCCCCTTACAGACTGACCACACACAAAAAAAAAACTATAAAGAAGATGCTGTTCAGAGTATGCTACCAGTTCTTATCTTCAACTCACAATTAAAGAAAATAAAGATTCCATAGCATTAACTCCGTCCTCCTCCCTTATTATTGCCTGTGAAATGAGTAAATGTTGAAATGCAATTAAAAATGTAATGTGGAGACATAGAGGTGAGTTGATGGCAAGGAGGTTTTTTGGATGGGGGGTGGGGGTTGCTGAGTGATCAGACCATGATGAAATTACACCTTGTCTTAATGCTTACCTTCATTTACTTGGGGAGTGGGCAATTTTTCACCTTTAATTCTCAGTACTGGTGGATAGATGCCTAGGTTTTCAAAAGCCAGCTTCCATAATAGTCCTCAGCCATTCCTACACACTTCAGCCCAACTTTCTAGAGCTACTGACAAATAACCTCCTGCATCCTAGATCCCTGATTAGCTTAGTTCCATAAGAGCCTCTTTTCCAGCGGAGAAATCAGCCACTGATGTTGATCTCTCTTCTTTTTTCTAGCTGCTGATCACAAATGTTGGAGGGGGGGACTTGGGGGGGAGAGGGATAGAAAGTGAAGCTGGATTGAATAAAATGGTCTCCTGCGAAAGAATCTTGGCCAGGAGAAAGGGTCGAGATTTCATAACATTACGACCGTTTTCAGAAAAACAAAAACATGCACGATCTGCGGTCGACTTGTAGTAAGGAAAAACCCAAACGTGATGGCTCCATCTATGGGTGCGGGAGCCAGGTATACAGCTAGAGAGGAAAGCGTTATTTTAAACTGTAGGTTTCAAGCAGGATTTATTCAATATTCCAAGTTGAATGAACCTGTAGCAATTTGCCCGGGGGGTAGATTTTACTCGAGCAGCGTTTCTCCTCAGGCGTCGATTTGAGTACCATCATCTTCCTTAGCCGCGCATTTTAGCTAAGGAGTCTTGAGGAACGGGATCATCTTCTATCGTACTCGTAGGGCTCGGTAAAACAGAAAGCCTATTTTGTAAAACAAAACAAAACAAAACAAAACAAAACAGCCCCGAATTATTCGGGGCCACGTTTTTGCAAGATGGTTTTGCCAGTTCCTCTTACCTTCCACGCACAGCGTTGGAAAACACCTCTCCTTTTTATCACGAGAGGGTGCCGAGAAAGTTATACCTGGGTCGAGTTGGGATACTTTATAAGTACACACAAGATCAAATTACACCCCTGCCACAACAGTCGCCTGTGATGTTTGGCGGGAATTTGTCCCCACAGTCTGCCCTCTACCTGCCTTTTAAATAAACTTCAGAATACGGTTTGAGTAAAATCCCGCTTACGCTACATTGCTTTAATTGGTAGGGTCTGCTACCCCATGCCCAGGTTAAAGGGCTGCAGGAGGAACAACGAAAGAGCACAACGGGGAAAAAATAAGCAATAACACAGAATCGGAACACAGCCTCCCTGTGGGATTTGTACAGCCCTCAATGAAAGATGCTGCTCGCCCAGGGCATCCCTGAAGACTGCATTGGGGGAGAAGGTAGATACGCTGTTGCCAGTTGAGCTAAGTGGTGGAGTTCATCTGGGGGGAAACGCAATGCCTGGGATTTTACTCTGCCTGATTCAATCGATCAACCCTTTTAAAAAAAAATTGTTTTCGCAGAAGCAAAGGAGGGCATGGCGCGCGCGCGGGGGGGGGGGAGCTGGGAACTCGAGACTTCGGACTCCCCACGGGCGGCTAATTGTCGATCGGAAAGGAGGCGTTATTTACATACGGGAAGAGAGACGTGGCCAATGAGAAAGCGCTGTAAGTGTCGTGGCTCCTGACTGGCAAGCGCCAGGGCCAGTAAGGCACGAGAAGGCGGTTTTTTCGCGAAAGGGACTCGCGGCCAGCGCCGGTAGCTCGTGTCATTCCTGGTTGGGTAACGCGGCGGCGGCGTCGGAGTCGGAGCCGGAGCGGACGGCGGCAAGGGCAGGTACCCGGCTTTGGCTCTCGGGTTGGGGGCGTCTTGGCTTTGTGAAGAGAAAAAAGGCGACCTGCCTGTGTGCCTCGTCTCCTCAGAAAGCGGAGAGGTTTCTTGGCCGGGGAGACTCCAGCCTCATCAGTCGGCGTGCCGGGGGCGGCCCCCTATCTTTTCCCCTCCGCCGCACAGGAGAGGCCTCTTTCATTCTCTTTCCTGCAGGGACATCTCAGCAGCTCAGCCTCTGGGTCGCTGCCGTGTGGTGGCGACTTGCTCTCTCTCATCCTCGTAACAACCGCCGCTCATTCCCCCCTCCCCTCCCCGCCGCCGCTGCTTTTCCAGGTCCGGTTCCTGGGCCGCCAAGCTTTCTGTTTCTTTGCAAGATGCTGAATGGAACGGGTCTGGTTTTAAAAAGAACATTTGTAGTTAAACACGAAAAGAAAACGAGAAATAACACGCCCCACACCATCACTTTGACATGGAAGCCGGCCTAAGAATGATTGCAAATGCTGCGTTTGGTCTGTAAGAGGGGCGGGGAGAGAGAGAGATTGAAAGAGAGAAAAGGAGAGGGAGAAAGGCGCGAAGGAAGAGCCGGTTTGCTCTCAGCACTACCTCGGAGCAATCGGGGCTTCTGGGGATGTTGACACACCTTGCGTTTGCAGCCTAGATTTCGTGTATGGTCCATTTTACAAACAATACAGTTGTAGCAGTAAATGTTACTAGCACACAACAAGAAAGAGAAAGAAAGAAGGGAAAGAAGGAAAAGGACAGACAAGGAAGGAAGGAAGGAAGGAAGGAAGGAAGGAAGGAAGGAAGGAAGGCTGGCTTTTTGTTGCCACTCTCCCCTTACTCTAATTGTGCAAGGATAATTTGGAATTTGGTTAGGGTGTGGAAGAGAGATTTAAACTCTCATCTTGTTTCCTTCAATCACAGCCTTGGGAGATGGCTGGTTTGGAACTAGACTGCCAACCCAAGTTAAACATAAAGATTAGAGAAGAGGCTTCATAGAGACAGTGAGTTATTTTGCTTCTGAGCCACTCTCTGCTAAAGAGATGTGTCCCCAAGTTCTCAGAATTTTCAATTTACCTGGCAGACTCCTACCTTTGTACCTTTTGGGGTTGGTTTGTGTGCTTTTACAGATTGAGAATGAAGTCTGGGCAACAATTTGGGCAGATTTATAATTTTCATTCTAAAATTCGAATCCCTAGTGCCACATAACGGAGTGAGCTCCCGTTACTTGTCCCAGCTTCTGCCAACCTAGCAGTTCGAAAG
>JANHJO010008558.1:205314-216048 GCA_032468235.1 Pseudoxyrhopus heterurus | reverse complement strand
GATTCTGTAGTTGAACTGATCTTACTATTATGAAGTTTTTTTTTACCTCTTAACAAACTGAAATAATCTTCCTTTATCTTAAATCTATTATCAGTATATTTTGAATTCTGGAAAGAGAGAGAACAGATCTTTTCTGGAAAGAGGGAGAACAGGACTGTATGACAGGTTACTGGTATGTGAAAAGCGCTACAATATTAGCCCTCAGTTATATTTTTTCATGGATGAACATACTGAATCCTTCTTTAATGGACTTTTATGGGCTTAATTTATAACCTTTTGTTCATCCTTATTGCCCTTCTCTTCCAATTTTTCTCAATCTTTCTTAAGCTGAAAATGAACATAGTACAAATATGAAGGAATCTGGTCAAAGCAGAATAAAGTAAAATCTTTATTTCACATGACTTGGAGATTGTACTTACACTGAGGCAGCATAAAACATTGGGTTTTTTTGATATCATATTATTGATGATAGTTGATTTCTGTTGGCAATTAATTATTATTTAAATAATAATAATTGTGTTGCCAAACTAAATATTTGCCAAATATCTGTGTATTCAGGCAGACACTCTTCTCAGCATGGCAAATGTTAAGATTAAAGGAAATCCAATTTATTTTCCTTGCTTGTCTAAGAATCAGATGCACAGTTGAGAGCATATAGCCAATTAGAAAGAGATTCTAAACACATGCAATCTAGTATGGTATCTATACTTTTGTATAACAAAGTATGATGTTCATCCATCATGTTTGAAGAGGACCTTGACATCTAATGGGTTGTGGGCTGTCCACCATGTGTCCGCAGGTGGCTGGTAAGGCCTATATGGGCACAAAATGTTCTGCCGCATGTCAGGCAGATATGTCTGAGCACCATTGTTGCAGAATTTGCAGCTCTAGCTTGGCGGAGTGTTCACTTAGACAAAGTATATGTGCCAAAGCTAGGCAAGAAGAAGAGAATCAGATTCTCTTGGTGATGCTTTCAATGAAAAGAGTGTCTAGAAAAGTAGATGCCAAGAAGCAGCAGCAACTGGAAGTGTTAAGGACTAAGAGGATTCCTGGCTACTAAGCATAGGAAGATTAATAGATATCTGCAATGATTCCAAAAGAAGTGATTGGGACAAGAGATTATCTGAAAAGGAAACCAATCAGCACTGGAGAAGAATAACATATAGCAAGGTAGACATTCACTGACTATCTCTGAAGAAGAAAAAACGGTGGTTCAAGTGCTCATAAAGGAATTTTGGTTAGAAGAAGAGGAACATGGGCAAATTTACAATCACTTATTCCAATTGTAACTCTCATTATATATCAATAAATGTTTAACATCTTAACTTCATGTGAATCCGGATTGATTCTCACCCTTACCTCCCCTTCCAAAAGGCAGTACAAAAGTACATTGGATAAATAATCTCCTCATAATTTTTTTTAACTCAGTTTTCTGCTATAGATTTTTGTAAAATTTAGGAATTCCAAGCTTTTCTACTTTTGAAATGGATCCTCAATGATATGTTTATATGTCTATTTGTCTATTAATGTCTATTTATTAGGATGCTAACAGTTCTAATAAACTGAAATTTTGCACTTTAAATCAATGCAACTTTTAAAGATGTTTAATAATGCATAGTCTCGTATATTTTCTACGTATAGTCATCTTTACTGCCATCATGGTAAGAAATATCTATTTCATAAAATATTAATAACTGTAACCATTCTTCTGGTCTATGAAAATATTATTTTAGGCATTAAACTTTGTAAAATTCTCAGACAAAATATACTACACATACTCATTGATGACAACTTTAATATACCTGTCTCATCTTATATATGAATGAAACCACTTCCATCCCCTCATCCCTCTTTTGAGAAATTAAAAGCACTATGAGTGAAGGACAATGATGTTACTGATCCTCAAAATAACTTTCAATTGGTTGCATATTTATAAAAATCCCTGCAGTAGTTACAAGTAGTTTGGGATCTTTCTTAGAATTTTGTACTCTAGAGATAGATGAGATCAAGTTTATTTTAAAAAATGAATGAATGTGATATCTTAGTGAAGAGCTTAAGTGCAAATACACACACACACACACACACACACACACACACACACCAGTGAGAGAGAAAATTTCAAATGCTCTTCACTAGGTTATTATATTCACTCATCTTTTTTTCCTAAGAGCATTTCTAGTTGACAAGAGCTTTTGTCATACAATCCTTCCAATTTCACATTTAAATGGAACAGTTACAATTACCACTCCATCAGGGACACTTCTGTGCTGATAGCCTGTAATATCTGTAAGAACAACAGCCAATCATAGTGTGTCCTTTCTGACTCTAGTACTTATAATTTAGTGCTTCTGATTTCTATTTTGTTATTCATGTAATTTCTGTTGGCTATTCAATTATTCAATGGTTATTCAATTAATAGCCGAAAGATGGATACTGATCTCTGATCACCTAAAGTGATTGAGACCAAAATGAAACCCAAGTACTTCTACTGCAATACTCATTGTTTGTAAATAGGCATTCCTAGTCATATCTGTTACTCCCCCCACATCCCCTAGGTGCTTCCTTAACTCAATTGTTTATTTTCCTAGGATCATATGACCACTATGTGCCCATTAAATAGTGTTAAGGAAGCATCAATAAAGGCAGCAATCATTTTTATGTGGTTCTGAAGTATCTTTTCCTTTTGGGATCCCAATACCAGTCCTTCCCTTCTTTGTTTGTTGAACTTAATTACTCATTTATCTGAGTAGATAGAATGACTATCAGAACAGGTGAAGAGAAGGGGGGGAGAAACCTTGTACTCTTTGGTGGTAAAAATGCACAGATAGGAAACAGTGTCCATTAAGAAGTAGGTCCAGCAATCACCACTAAAATGGCTAATTCTGTTGGATGTTAAGAATTGTTGAATAATATGTTTAGGCTCACAACTTTTCCATCCCTGATTTAAATATAAAAAGCCTAATCTATAAAGGTCACAAAGTTAAATATCGATAGGTTTCTCATAACATGAAATCAGAAACTTTTAGGTAAAACAATTTCTATCTTTAACTTGGTTTGAAACATTTAAGTGGGAAGTTGAATATTTCCCCTTTTCTCTTTCAAAGCATCCAGAAATCAGGCATAAGTAGGAAACATTTTAAAAAAAAGAAAGCACTATTCCCAAAAGACAAAGAAAAAATTACTAATACATCATGGATAATAGACAACAGGCCAGCTTCTGTTTTTACTTTTGTCCATAAAATAAATATATATGGGTTTAAAACTAAGAGAGCAGAATATAAATATATAAATTTTGTAATCAGAATATCTTTACAGACAAGATGTAGATGTACAAATTAGTGTTGTACATCTGTGAGTTTGACTCAGTGTTGATTCCTGATGATTATCTGAATTAGTCCTTTACGTTTTCTTAGCAAAGTTTTTCAAATGTTTTCTCCTTTCTGCTTCCTAAGGCTAATAGAAAATGGCTCACCCAAGGTCACTCAGTTGGCTTAATACCCAAAGTGGAACAAGATTTCATGGTCACCCAGTTTCTACCTCCTGCTATACCAATCTGGCACTTAAATGACTACATATATCACCAATAAAGAAAATTGGTAGAGAAACTACCATGCATACAGACAAGATAAGTACAGCTGCACACCAGACATTTCATACAAGACTTTTAAAATATGTTCCCAAATATTGCTATGAAGTTTAATTAACAATTTCAATGCTTAATTTTGGCAGAAGCTCTTTGTATTTGAAACTTCCATGTAATTTAATTAGACTAAATCTATGTTATAAAAATATTTATAAACAAATTTATTTGCAATATTCAGCTATGGAAAGGAAGAATTAATCATCTTTTTTCGTGAAAGATTTAAATTGTCTTAATTTCCATTCAAACATTTCATTTTTCTCTAAAATTTAATTATTTTAATTTAATTGTAGATATTTTAAGCCAGAAATTTCTTCACAATTTTTAATTAACTGAAATACTCGTAGTATTTTAACCATCATATTTATGTGATTCAGATTATAATCCACACAAAGCACCTTAAAACCAATGGTTCCTAGAGACTTAAAAACTCTAAAACATGGCTTGGTTATTGGAATTTCAAAATTATATCTCTGAAAAAAGGCAATCATTTCTAACATTTATATGTCGAGCCCGCTCGCCAAACGGGCGTTCTTCTTGGCATATTGGAAGGGGGATCAGCTGAGCTGCAGATTGTTCGGCAGTGCGCTCACATCGCGCCCATCAGCTGGCCCACGGATTGCTGCCACGCCCTTAACGCAGCCATACAGGAGAACCACACCTCTCAGCTGACTGATTGGCAGGCGGGTCCGGAGGCGGGTGGGTTTAAAATGGCGCTGGTGAGCTGTAATCACCAGCGCCGACTTTTTCATTGTAGAGATATTTTCCTTCGACTATAATGTGGCAGCGTTTGAACGGAGCCTGCTCCAGTGATTAAACTTGGATTCTGGTGATTATTCTGGCTACGTTTGCTTGATTTAACATTATATAAGTTACATAAATTAATAATGTTTATATAAGTTATATACACCAAACAGTGTGTGTGGTGTATATGATTATATGGCCATATTTATAAATAAGTTTAGCTTTGAAGATTTTTACTAATATTAAAAATGGAAATTTGCATATCTATTTGTTGTAGTTTTTATAAATCCAGAACACAGTTTAAATCTTTTTAAAGTCTTGAGCACATTCACTGTCTGGCAAGTTATACATTTAATTGGCATATTAACTAGAGAAGGTTTGCATCGAAAACTGCATAGTGTTATATATTCTTCCCTAAAAAATTAAAAACACCTAAGGTTCTGCAAGATTGAATCTGGGTTGGTCACTGGGACCAGAGGTTTACTCTTCCAAGCATTAGGACATGTGCTGGAGCCCATCTTCACAGCCCATTCTCTGCTAGAATATGTGCTTTGGGCTATTCTGTGAGTCGTATTTAGGAGTTATCTTCCTATTGGTTGATTGGTATGTTGATGGCTGGCGATTGGCTGTTGTTTCCTTGTGCTGCTATGTCTTCAGTTCCTAAGTACCAGGTAAGTTGGTAAATTAACACTCCTGTTATCCTAGGACATGTATATTTGCCTTCAATCACTTAAGGATCTTACTAAGATTTTTAAAAGACAATTAAAACTTTTACAAAAATAGAGATATATTTGATCTTATCCATCTCTTACAGTATTGGAACTATAAGAACCATCCAATAAAGCTGTTGGAAAATGATTTAAGACAGACTGAAGAAAGTACTTCCTTTCATAACTTTTCATTTATTGATTACATGTGCACAATATGTGGTGATGTCAACGTGCCTTAAAAATAGATTGCTAAATTTCACACAGGATATTTTGCTCAACAGTAATTAGATACAGAATCTGTATCTTTAGGCATATTGAATACCAGTGTATAACACTTGCTGGAGAGCAATATTAAAGGAAGAGTCCTGAGTTTAAATAAAACTCTAAAGTTTCTAAAGACATCTAACTGCCCACTTTATTAGATGGACCTTTAATATGGCTAGTACAGTTCTTTATAAGCCTTTAAGAAAATTGTCCTGGGCTCTCTTTCTTTCTGTCTTGCTTTATACTCTATCAAAGTGTCTAATTAAAGAAAGTTAACACAACTGCATAACATTCAAACTGCCTTCAACATATACATATTTCCATTTATCATTTCTGCTATGAAAGAGATATACAACTGCCAGAACCCTTTACAAATTATGCTGTCTTTCTGTCCTGTTTTGCTATCTAATCTTGTTACAGAATTTTTCAACGTTTTTCAGAAATTGGCAGTATTAATGAA
This sequence comes from Pseudoxyrhopus heterurus, assembly GCA_032468235.1. Lineage (NCBI taxonomy): Eukaryota > Metazoa > Chordata > Lepidosauria > Squamata > Pseudoxyrhopus > Pseudoxyrhopus heterurus. Next base: position 210,230 of record JANHJO010008558.1, on the reverse strand, counting down.
AATAAACAGTTCATCTCTGTACCTTTAGAAACCAAACAATACAATATCAACTAAACAGCATCTATGTCTGTTTCACACATGCCTGATGATAATTTTCTTTAGGTGTGATAGACTATTTCCTAATGTGGGTTTGAACTTCATGGAAGCAAATATTGGAAATAAAATTCTGCTATTATATCTGTGACAATCTATTCTGATCTGAACATTAAAAAAAACACAAAGTTGGTATCATTGTGTAATGAAGATGTAGTACATGTGTGAACTCATTTTAAAAGTCATTTTAAGAAGAAAAGTATTACATACCCCACATTTATTTATTTTATTTCTCATAAAAGAATATTGATGTAGATATTAATGTTAATGTCTGCTCCACTTCTATTCTGTTCAATACAGATATTTTCTATATTGGGATTATAATCCAACCTTAGACCCAAATAAGGTTCAAGCATTTGAATTTTACTTGCGCATAGCCTTTTCCAACCTTGATAATTTTCAGATGGACCACAGTCTACCCAACCCCCCTGGCAGAGAGTACTGGAATTCATATATCTGGCTATTTGCAGTATTGGAAAACAAACATTTAAAGGATCAAATATTAGCAGGACTAATAAAAAATGTTCTAGCACATGTAGGATCATCTACAAAGGACTTCTCTTTAAATTGCTAAAGTCCTCCAACTTTTTCCAGGCTCTAATGGCGGTTTCAAAAACTTGCCTGACTCTGCCTGTCCATGCTTACATGTGTAGAGATAGCGAGGAACAGTTTCTCAATCAGCTTTAACAGTGTGAAAAAAGTTATTTGTATATACTCCAATGCATTCCAAAGCATGTCTTTTGAGGGATTTTGCACAGCTGCTGAAGAGCCATTTCCAAAAGACATTATTGGACTAAATGATAAGCCGTCTGATGTAGTTTAAGGAAGCCTCTTATGTTTCTAATCATAAATACTTCATTTGAACCAAAGACATACTTTTTACAAGTCTTTTACAAAGGGTTGAATGGGAATTCTTTTAACATAAGCACAGTTGTTTGCACCTGCTTCATTGCTATGATATATTTGAGAAGTTTGTGGTATTGGATCATGCCTGCATTAGTCAAGACAAATGACAGAGAGACAGATAGACAGTTGATATAGACAGATTTACAAACAGATGGTTAGATGGATAAATAGTATTTAAATATTTTCTCATAGCCATGTTCGTATTTCCTACACTCAATAACTATGCATTTGCATGTGGTTTATCACATGAAAAAAAAAAAGTCAATTGTAAATCTGTTCTCTGGAGTCAGTTAGTTAGTCTGGCAAACAGGAAACTCCAAACATTCATTCACTTGAAATAGAATGTCAAGCATTTTTATGCAGTTTCTAAGTGTCAAGATGTCTTTTTTAAACTGTACTTAATTAGACTGACCCAGCTTTAAGAGAGACACAAAAGCACTGGAGCCTAGACAGGCAGTTTCTTTATATCTCCCTATAAAGGATGGTGGGATGTTTTATTTCATAGAAACAAACATATAACAGTAATATGAAGGGATGCTTCCTTCCTTCTATTGTATTGTTCTCTCTATACTATTACTATGATAATTACTTTTATAATATGCTATTACTCTTCAATTACTATCATGACAATGCTTATACTATTACTTATTACTCTATTACCTATTAAGGTACGTTATTACTATTATGCATTAATATTTCTTACTTAAGTCTTTTCTTAAATCCCCTGAGATTTCTTTTTTGTTAATAGCCTGTATGTAGAGCTCTTGCACCTTTTTTTTTACATTGTGTTTCATCCTGCTGGACTTGTTTCCCATACTTTTGAATCAACCACTGCTTCTGAAGGAAAAATACCTTCTTTTGTTTAGCTACTTAACCTAGTTTGGCTGCAGAGCTCCAAAACACACATCTCTCTGCTCGCACCTCACACCTGTTTCAAGGTTGCAGCTTTATTGGCAACTCTGTGCCATGCTGACACTGGATAGAAGGCTCAGATGGGAGGGAAAAAAGACAGCACAGCCTGCTCTTCCACACTAAGCGTGACTAGAATACTAATATGGCCATAAAGGATATTCTGACTACAACCATTTGTCATTTTGCCGGACTGTGTTTACTGACAACCTGGGAAGAGCTGCAAGAGAATCCTCTGAAAACCCAATTCTTTTATTCCTCTTTTTTTTTTTATCACATCTTATGTCTCTTGAAACTTAGAAATGGTAGCTGGTAATTTGGAAAGTGTCACATCCCCCAAAGGTTCAGTCCAGACATTTGTATAATCTATCATCGAATGCCTACAAAGAATTAATGTGAAGTCTTCTCTTCTCTTTGCTGAGCAGAGAAACAATTTCAAGTAAGTTTGGTTTGTCTTTCTCCCTACAGTACATTACCCATTGTTACACAAGTTATGAAAGAGACATTTGTTTTTCTATCTCATTCCCAGGATGATGTGGAATTTCTTTCAGATTTTTGCTAGTGCTTCTTTTGAGCTTGTTTTATTTTTCTGAGTTGGTGGAATTTGCTGCTGGTGTTGTTGGTTTTCATTATTCTGCCCCTTGATAACTTCCTTAATTGTTTTGGCTCCCTGTGTCAAAAAGATTTCTGGGGCTGGTTTCCTAATAATTTTAGAAAATTTATTTATTTATCTCTTAGGCTTTATGGACTGGTCATTGAGCACAATAAATGTTTACTTTTCTACAGGACTTATATGTAGTGAATAGACTATGCAATAGGTGTTGATAAGTAAATGGATGACTGTATAATGAAATACAGGGCACCTAGCCCACAGGCTCCTTCATGGATCACTGCCTTGTGGTGAAGGGGCTTGTGTAGTGCAATGAAGCTATGAACTATCCCATGCAGGGCCACCCAAGATGGACAGGTCGTAGCAGAGAACTCTGACAAAATGTGATCCACTGGAGAAGGAAATGGCAACTCACTCCAATATCTTTGCCGTGAAAACCCCATGGACAGTACCAAAAGGCAAAAAGATATGACATGGAAGATGAGCCGTTCAGGTCGGAAGGTGTCCAATATGCTACTGGGGAAGAGCAGAAGGCTAGTACTAATAGCACCAGAAAGAATGAAGCAACTGGATCAAAGCCGAAAGGACACTCAGCTGTGGATGTATATGGCGGTGAAAGGAAAGTCCGATGCTGTAAAGATCTATACTCCATAGGAACCTGGAATGTACTTTACTGTTGTGAGCTGCCCGGAGTCCTTTGGGAGCAGGCGGCATATAAATTTAATCAAATAAATAAATAAATAAATAAATAAATGTAAGATCCATGAATCAAGGCAAGCTGGACGTGGTCAGACAAGAGATAACAAGACTGAACATTGACATCTTAGCAATCAGCAAACTAAAATGGACACGAATGGGTGAATTTAATTCAGACAACCATCAGGTATATTACTGTGGGCAAGAATCCCTCAGAAGAAATGGAGTAGCCTTCATAGTAAATAAAAGAGTAGGAAAAGCAGTACTGGGATACAATCCCCAAAATGAAAGAATGATCTCAGTTTGAATCCAAGGCAAACCATTCAACATCACAGTAGTTCAAGGCTATGCCCCAACTACTGGTGCTGAAAAGGATGAAGTTGACCGGTTCTATGAAGCCCTACAATACCTTCTAGAATTAACACCCCAAAAAAACACGATGTGCTTATCATCATGGGGGATTGGAATGCTAAAGTAGGAAGCCAAAAGATAACCGGAATAATAGGCAAGTTTGGTCTTGGAGTACAAAATGAAGTAGGGCACAGGCTGGTAGAATTTTGTGAAGAGAATACGATGGTCATAGCAAACACTCTTTTCCAACAACCCAACCCTACACATGGACATCACAAACGGTCAACACAGAAATCAGATTGACTATGTACTCTGCAGCCAAAGATGGAGAAGCTCTATGCAGTCAGTAAAAACAAGATCATGAGCTTCTCATTGCAAAATTTAGGCTTAAATTGAAGAAAGTAGGGAAAAACACTAGGCCTCTCAGGTACGAACTAAATCATATCCCTGATGAACATATAGTAGAGGTGAGAAATAGATTTAAGGAATTAGATCTGATAGACACAGTGCTTAAAGAACTATTGATGGAGGTTCGCAACATTGTACAAGAGGTAGCAAATAAATTCACTTCCTGTCTTGACTATTGCAACGTGCTCTACATGGGGTTGCCCTTGAAGAGCATCCGGAAGCTCCAATTGGTGCAAAATGCAGCGGCCCGCATGGTTTTGTGGAGACCCGGTGTGCACATATATCACCCCTCCTCCTGGAGCTGCATCGGCTGCTGATTTGCTTCCGGGTGCAATTCAAGGTGCTGGTTGTCACCTTTAAAGCCCTTCATGGCTTGGGATTAGGTTATCTGAGGGGGCCATCTCTTGCCAGTCACATCTACTCAACCCATCAGAGTGGGGAGGCAGGGAATATTGTGGGTCCCATCCCTGAGGGAGATACACCTGGTGTGACCCAGGAGAAGGGCATTCTCCGCAGTGGCTCCCTCTCTCTGGAACATCATTACCCCAGAGATTATAATGGCCCCCACTCTAATACTCTTCTGGAAGGCGCTGAAGACCTAGTTCTGCCAGTGGGCCTGGGGAACCCAGAGTGGGATGGAGCCCATTAAATGGTTTGTGTGATCTGCCATTGTCAGGGTGGAGGAGGGAGTTGGGGGGTGATTTTGTTACATTGCACTATATTAATTTATTTGATTCTTTTTGTTAGTTTTTATTGTTTTAAATGTGGTTTGGTATTCTGTAAGCCGCCTTGAGTTGCCATGGACAAATAGGCAACAATGTAAATTCAATAAATCTATATATATAAAGCAGAAGTCCGTTTGCGAGTTACCGTATATACTCGAGTATAAGCCGACCCGAATATAAGCCGAGGTACCTAATTTTACCTATGAAAACTGGGAAAA
>JANHJO010008558.1:193181-205214 GCA_032468235.1 Pseudoxyrhopus heterurus | reverse complement strand
TTTCCTGCTTGAGCAGGGGGTTGGACTAGAAGACCTCCAAGCTCCCTTCCAACTCTGTTAAAACGTCTGGTTGCTTACCCCGATGGTGGTATAAAAGTTGCATAAAATTCTACAAGGGACCTTATACGGTTCAAGTCTTTAGCTTAACCAGTCAAAAACTAATCAAATTCTGTCAGTTTCACTTTAGTCAAAGGCCTTTACCATCACTGGTATTTGACCCTTTGTGTGATATCCCTAGGACTGAATCTGAGATTGAATTTGGTCATGCAAGAAAGTTGTTGAGTCTCTGCCCTATGGTTTTTCCTTAAAGCAAATAGTTCAATATATACATTGAGGCTCATACTGAAATCATATAATTGGTTGAGTGACAATTCAGCTCCCTAAGTTTCAACAACCATTTATAGGAAGGCAGCAATTTAAAAGGCACCTGTGCAAAATGAACACAACAACATTAAACTAATATATATGTGTGTGTGTGTGTGTGTGTGTGTGTGTGTGTGTATGTATATGTATGTAAATATATATATATATATATATATATATATAAATGTAGCGATTCTTAATATAGGAATTGATAGATAATGATGGAATTAATTATGTGTAGGAAGAAATTATTCAATGGCAAGTAGAATAACTTAGAATCCCCAAGTAAAGTATGTTAAGAATCCCCACTCCCTTCTTCCTAACTTCTTAAAAGTGCCATCATTGTGGGTGATCCCTCTCCTTCCCTTCCTTCTTACCAGCTAATTAAGGGCTATTTGGATAACAAAGGACTAAAGTTTGCACTATCCTGTTCCCAGAGAAAGAAGGAATGAGAAAAAGGGCCCACAGGAATTTATCTCTTAGTTTTATTGATTGTATCCTCTATAAAAGTTTTGTTGTTTTTAATTACCTATGTATGACAACAACATACTGTATTACTGTATTACTCCTAGGTATGTACTTCCAAAAGCTATTATTTACTCCTTATTGCTAAATGTATGTGACAATTGCACTTTTTATTATTCTCCAGGAAGGAGAAGACACATGGTTTCGTTCCATCCCATGGGGAAGATACCTGTATCTGATAAGACGGTCTGTTAAAGTGTCAGCATCTATAAGTTATGGAGGAAATCTTGACTTCTTTGATCTTTTTGTATAAAAATCCCAGGCAAACACGAACTCACTACCAATCTATTTTCTCCCTGGACCTGCACAGGAGAAATAGACGGTCCATTTTATTCTTGGCCATGCAATAAAATGTCATTTTTAAAATATTATTCCTTGAACCTCGTGTCTTGGGTATTAATTGGAATTTTGTCATATCCAAGGGGGTTGGGTCGGTGTACCTTACATTATATATCTCCATCCATCCACCCATCCATCCATATCACTTCTGGAATTGTGTTTAAGAAAACCCCATTGTCAGCGTTCCAAGTAACAACCTCCAAAGAAAAAGACTCTGAGAATATCACCTTCCCAAAGATTCATTTTGTTAGAGATGTCATATTGGCACATCTGGGGAAAACCAAAATCTGAGAGTTCTGGGTTTTCCCTAGCCCAAAGAAAACCCAAAATCCAACCCCTGCACCCAATCGTCCATCACATGGTCCAATCATTACTTCGTTACAACTGGAGATTACCCCCAGTCACTCCTCTCCAGCTGCAGGGTAACATGTCCTTGACTTTCTGAGAAAGGAATGTTTTTGTGGCTAATTTTCCACCATTCCTTGAAATCCCCCCTCCCAATTTCCCAGGCACTGAATATGGCAGCCCAGAAGCCTCAAAGAAAAATGGCTTCCAAGCTGACACTTTAACAACAACAAGAACAACAACAACCAGGAGGGAATGATGGGAAAATGCTATTTCATAGATATGCATTCTATAATATAGTAGTTATGAGCCAAGATTGTGCTCTTGTAGGGTCTGCTTTTAAGTTATTGCATTCTGGTCAGTGATAGTAATAAAGTACTGAATTGAACTTAAAATGCATTTCTACCATAGAATTTACTCTAAATGTTACCAGTACTTAATGACCACTGATTCAACATCAATAAATAATTTACTAATTCAAAAAGATCAGAGTGAAATAAGTAATGTTAATTTTTATAAATGCTTTTAAAGTGCTTTATTTTATTAAGTTTGGTAATATAATTGCATACTCTATTTCTACAATCTTATGCAACTATTTTAACCAACTTTACAGTAATATATAATTATGGCCAAAGGGATGTCAACTGAAAATATCCATGAAATATAATTCCACTTAACATTTCCCAGACAGATTACAAGTTTAACATTTCCCAAACACAGACTGACCATTTTTCTGGTTCCTGTTTGATATGATCTAAAAAAAGGTAATTCTGACTCAAAGAAATATTGTAATTTTAACAAATCATTAATTATGCTTAAATGATTAACTTTGGATTGAATTATAGTCAGCAGTTTATATTAAAAATATTTTTACCAAGTGATATAATTGTATTGCTGAGAATTAACAGAAGAGCAAATATGAATATTTGAAATACTTTATGCTAGTAAAAAAAAAAAATCCTACAAAGAGGATACAGCATAAAAACTCCACCATATCATTGCTTTGTTGCTCAGGAATGATTCAGGAATTCTGAGTGTTGAAATCCGCAGGTTGTAAAAGAGCTGTTGTTGGCCATTCCTGCTTTATTGGGTATACATATGATGCCAGAGTGAACAACATGGTTTTTCTGACTTTAACTAATAATATATTTGTTTGAATCAGGGTTACGTTCTAGACTCTATTTTTTTTCTGTAGTATATTTACCCAGAATATATAGAATTCAGATCAACTAGCAGTTCAAAAGCATGTAAAAATGCAAGTAGAAAAATAGGGACCACCTTTGGTGGGAAGGAAACAGCGTTCCGTGAGCCATGCCGGCCACATGACCATGGAGACGTCTTCGGACCTCTTTGGCTTTGAAACAGAGACGAGCACCGCCCCCTAGAGTCGGGAACGACTAGCACATATGTGCGAGGGGAACCTTTAACTTTACCTTTTATTCCAACTGTGCATTTTTCATATGTGCCTCTTTTTATTATATATTATTACAACAATGAGTTTTATTTGTGATAGCATTTGTTTAGATGATTTCTTTCATAAACATAAACAATTGTTGCTGAATCCTGATATCCTGCCTGGTTATTTCAGAGGATGAATTCTATTTTAAAAAGTCACATAAAGGAAAATACTAAAGGAAATTTTAAATTATTAAATTTAGAATAGTAAGGTAAGAAAAAAATGCAGGTGTCCATCAAGTTAAAAACTGTCTTATTTTTGTCTTTCCATATAGGATTTCAAATTAACATGGGTTTTTTTTTTAAACTTATCTATTCTTCTTTTCTACCCCTTAGATAGTATCTGATTCTTTATTGCCATATCACTAAAGCCTACAGTAACATAAGAAAGAAAGAAAATTCCTGAGCTAACTTTACTGATTAAGTGTTGCTGTCTGTCCGTGTAGCACTCCTACATAACTCTAACATGAAGATTTTTAACCATCCTCATTGATATTTGACATTGAATCAAGCCTCCCAGTTATCTCTTTGGTGCCACTAGTGTAGTAATAAATATATTCTGTTTATAAATACAATCATAATAAATTCAACGTTTTCTCAGAATCCAATCCTTTTAACTGTCATTGGTAGTGATTGATATCAAATATTTTTGGTGGGACATAAAGAAATGTTTCTGTGAGCATCTCAATATCCCTCTCTTAGAGTCACAAATACCTCTATCAAAAAAAGGTCCTTCAGATGTTCTTGAAACTACTGTATAAACATGCCTCACTAACCAGTTCCTCTTCGTGTTTTAATTCATCACTAGCACACAACTGTGGTAGCTTCAAGTTATCTTTAGCTGTTCCAGTTTTAAGCTATAACTGGACAACCTGTACCCTACTGGGTACAGTTTCAGATTTTCAGACATGTTTCCTTACCTAAACAGAGAAACAGAATGATCACTGGCAGGCAAAAAAAAAAAAAAGCAGTGGGAATGGAAGCAACTTCCTTTCTTGAGTTTCTTTATGGGAAGCTGCCAATAAACATCAGAAATCTTCCTTCCTTCCTTCCTTCCTTCCTTCCTTCCTTCCTTCCTTCCTTCCTTCCTTCCTTCCTTCCTTCCTTCCTTCCTGTCTTCCTTTTTCTTTTCCTCCCTGTCTTTCTGTACCTCCTTCTCTCTCTCCCTCATTTCCCCACTCCCTCATTCCCTCAAATTACCGCCAGCCGCCTCATTTACTTTGCTGATGGTAAGACTGCATGGAGAAGCCAACAGGAAATTGCAAATTCAAGTACTGCAGATAGGTATGTGACTGCTGCTGGATAGGGAGAGAGCAAGGGTTCCCCGGGGTGCAATTTGGGAAGGGTATATGGGATTTCTGGGGCTGCAGCATGGTTCAAGAATAGTGTGTTTGGGGTGGCATGGGTTGGGAAGTGCATGGGGAAGTGGTGTGAGTCAGGGAAGGGAAAGAACCCATGCATGAAAAATATGACATGGGTTAGAAAAGGACATAGAGTGCACTGTAGAGTGTAGGACTTGTGGAAGTCTTGATTCATGATGTTTTGCCCAGTTAAATGTCACTGACATGAGGATTTTATTAATATATAGAGAGCACTTTCTCTCTCGTCCTCACCTAGTCCTCTGTTGCTTTTTCTAAAATGTGACAGCTGTGACATCAACTAAGAAGGCTGAGATAGATTACATGAGCAGGAGATCAGTTGCCTGGGCCTCCAATCATGTAGAATTAAACCTCTCTTGTAGCCCCTCCCATTTTAAGACCTATCTCTCAACTATAGGTTTTGACAGGGGCCGAATAATCTGTCAAAACTCATCTCATCTTCACCCTGTTTACCTTAAGGAGTGTAATTGGTAGATACATTCTAACTAACTGATGATGAAATAAAGTTTCTTCCTTAACTTTTATGGCATTAAAACTATAAGAATGATATCACTCATTGGTATTTTTTAAAAATGAGATCGAATAGACTTCACAGGAAGGGCACTACAATATTTTCTGTTGTCTCAAGGATAGGAAGAAAATACTTTAATGCAGCCATAAGGAGGAAAGACCCCAAGTCTATTGCTATCAGTTGTCTCTCATTCAAATATTCATCATCCAAAAAGATACAGTACAAAAGGCTGTCATTTTATTTTAAAATAAAACTTGTAGCAGGAGGAATGTACACTTTAAATGCCTGCAGCAAGAAAACATCCTTGTCAAAGAACAAAAGCAAAAAAAAAATCTGCATTTTTTTAAAAAACCTAAAAGATGTAATTTAAAGGAAGGTAAGTTGAAAGCCCCTATATCACTGTAAACTAGGAGTTTATTCAGATACTCAGTTACAGATTAATGAACAGAGGAAAATTGTGTGTATCTTGTTTCAAGTTATCTTCTGACTAATTTGTTTGCTTGTTAAATCTGAATCCTGCTTTCCCACTAAATGAAGTTCAAACCAAAAACAACAGCAAATGGCACATCTGAACAAGAAGTTCTCTTCCAGTTGCTTCTTGGCATATACAGTATGCTGAGCTAACTAGACAGGAACACAAAAGATCAAAGGAAGAACTTTAAACTTGTAGAATACTGCAGTACTTCTAATGACAGCATACTCAGGAAAAAGAGATTCACATGAATCAACATTTTGAAAGCATGATTTTTCAAAAGCAAAGAAATCTTCAGACAGTTTCCCCTTTTTTATTGTAAATGCCTAGGCTAAATCTTCAGTCCATTGGAAACCACACTTGAATTTTTTTTAGTATGCTAGAGATCAAGCTCAGTGCAAATTTGATAAATGATATGCATATACACTGGAGTCTTCCCTGGTTACAGATTGGTGGAAGGGCAACAGTTGTAGGAGACAAAACTTTCTTCTCAGCTCAGCATAATTTGAGATAAAGTTCTTCACATCTTAAGAAATGAAAATGTGGGTACATGTTTTAGTCAAAGCACAGACAAGAACTAGGTGAATATTCATCAACTACAATTGCTGTTTTTCTATGTCTGTAATAAAACATTGCCCTCATAGCTTAATTTTATGCATGTATTAATCATGATAATTCATTAGTAACTCAATTAAACTTTGACTTTTAGAGTGAGCTTTAACTATTCATTTCTTTTTAAATGAAATATTGTAAAAATGAATTGCTCTGAAGTCTACCAATTTCAGTTCTCTGAGCTAAATATAGTATAAATGTGAGCTAGCAGTAATATTTATTAATATACTTGCTCATAAAATGGTTTTCATCACAAGCTTGAGCGAAAGATAACATTTTCTCAGCAAAATTAAACTGCTGGTGGCAAAGATTTGTGTGCATGATTGTGTGTTTCAAAGTGATTCAGGATTAGCAAAACATTTTGCTGCCCAAAAAACTTCAAAAATAGATAAGGGTAGAAAGATAGTTTAGGAGATGAAGAGTAGGAGAAAATCACTGCACAAAAAGCATAATTTACTGTGGCAAATCACTGCATTTGTTGCCCCTTAAATGACCAACGTGTGTGAAATGTCTCCAAACTTATTCAAATAGTGCATTGTTGATGTGTATTGTTAAATTGAGAAAATTTGTGTCAGAATGTTGATTTGATTTAAAAAAATATGCACAAATATAAAAAAAGTCCATCAAACTGCAAAATTTATTTGAAGGGATCCTTTTTCAACCAACATATTGATAGGTAAAAGTTTGATTGAAATGGTTTCAAGATGAAGTTTCATACAGTCTAATCTCACAATATCTGTCAACTGAGCTGGATGTTGCAAATTATAATTTCAAACTAATATTTTTGAGCAGTAGCAAGTATCAGTGAAGTCTAATTTGAAGATCAAAAGTAATGTAGAGTGTAGATGCTCATTTTTAAAAAGGGTTAAAATCATCAAATACAAAAGCAAATGATAATGAAATAAAACAGGGGACAGCCACCCATGTCATATAGTTACAAAGACTTATGTGCCATCCTGGGTCAGCCCTGGGTCTGTAAAGCCTTCTTAAAGGCCAGAAGAATTGGGGGGGGGGGGGTGTTTCCAACTGAATTTTGGACTGGAGGAAAGGTTCATAGAGCAGGTGCTCCAACAAAAATGCCATTCCTCCTGGGTCCCATTTGGTGACATTGTTGAATTGATGTAATATTTTTTGTGTAATTAAGAACTAGTTCTGATTTGTGCCAAGCAGAAACAATATTTCTCTAAGCAGAAACATTTTTCTGAACAAAAACTAGATCAGAATTTTCTTGATTTACTCTTTCAACAGAAAAAAAAAATCCAAAAGGTGGAATGTGTTTCCTTGGGCTACTTAATTACAGAGTAGCCATAGTACTTATCCTGAACAATCATCTCTCTAGACCTTCACTGGTTTCTCATGTTGTGAGACCAGTAGATCAGAATGGACTCCTCCCATCAATTTTTTTTCTTTTTTCAGTAGAACAATAACAACAAAAAAATCACACATATACTGGCTATGCTTTTCCTATCCTTGAGATTTTTTTTTTCTTCCTCAGTATGGGAAAATCTATTGATTTTATCTGCCTACAAATTCCGGTGAAAATGTTAAAAATCATTTTGTACCCAACCTTTATAAGAAAACTTTGGTGTTAACATGTGTGCTCTTGCTTTACTTTCTTTACCCCCCCCCAATCTCTTTTTCTTTGCATTATATCATTTTAAGTTATAAACTAGTACTTTTAAATAAGTCTTTATTTTGATTGATTTTCAAATACCTCTGAGAACTTTTCTATGTTTTTGACAAAATACCTTTAAATATATGTTCTATTACCTAGTTTTGTACAACACTATATTGAACAATGCCTAATGAGCTTGAGGTCAATGATGAATTGAAATACGCAAAAATGTTGGGAAGAGAAGCAGCTTTGCCAATTGTATTTTTCTAATTATTTATGAACTTAAGATCTTGAGGCTTTGCTTATTGGAGTTTCTTATAAAGACAAGTTCAGCATGTTATTATAAATTCTTTTTAAAAAAAATAAAATGATGCCTATCACTTTACTCTTCTGGATTGTAGGTGAAAAATGAATGAAAATAACGGAAATAAATGACATTTGGTAAGTTGTTCCTTCATACATTGTATATGAATATAAGAAAAGTTAGGCATATATTTTTTCTTGTATTCTTATATAGAATATAAAAAATATATAATCTAATAGAAGCAAATAAAATATGAAATGGAGATTTGTTCTATATAAAATAAGTAGAAGAAAGAGAAATTGTAAGAAATCAATAAGTAAACTAAGTAGAACTAAGAAATTGGGTGACCGTCTAATTTCTTTTAAAAAAAATTGGCTAATACAAATTGCATTGTGCATAAGTATTTCAGTTTTGGCAGCAAGAAGCAGTTTTGACACCATAAACTGTCTATTTTTAAAAAATTCTTTTTCCCAATCCCATCAGCCAAGTTTTTGTTCTTTGAAAATGGAAGAAAAGAAGACAAAGCGAACAAAAAAAAATCATGTTGAAATCATCCAGGATCAGTCTTGATGCTAATATTTCACTGGTATAAATAAACAAGTCATACATTTATACTCAGTAGACTAGCACTGGACTCCTAATTTTGATGCAGGATCTCAGCCATATAGTTAATTCAGCTGCCAAACTAAGTGCATAAATAATAGAAGAAAACCAAGTCAGTAGTAGTGAGGTTTCAATATTCTTTTAGGTTATTGGATTTGGTTGGCCTGTTGCCTCTGGATTTTTCCAATACCTACCACTTTATACATTCTTTTTTCTTTAAATACTCATAATGGTGTTTCTACATCCTCATGGATAATCCATTTACATTAAAACCACAGCATTAAAGACTAACACTCATTTAAATGCCAAAAATGCATGAGCTTTTAAAAATTATTCAGTCTCAATCAAAAACGTTCCAAAGCAGGTGGTCACAGAGATAAATACAGACCATGCAACACAATAGTTGCTCACTATATGAGCAAAATTGTCACTATATGAATTCAAATATCTGTTCTTGGAAGTGGCTTTTATTGCTGAATTTTTAATAAACTTCAGTGATGATTCTAATTACAGTTAATGGATTGCCAGCTACAAAGTATTTTGTGATTCTGCACACATTCAAGAGATACAATGGAAACAGATAAAAGCATAAAACTATTTCACTTTTTAGGGATGCTTGCTTTTAAAAGAAACATTTATTTTTATTCACAATGGATGCATATGAAGATTTCTTTCTTTTCATCTCCCCTTAAATGAAAATGTAACTGCAAGTTACTGCAGAGCCCAAATGTGTATCATAATGCCCTGGTTATCTCCAGACATGTAAACTGCAACTCTGTGGATACTTAGACTGAAGTATGTTGAGAAAAAATGCTAGCAGCCATTATCCCAACACATCTGGATGACACGAGGTTGGAAAAATTGAAGGATCTAGCCTTTTTTTGTTTATTTTAGATTTATTTATAGCAAAATTAAGCAGGAACTTAAAATAATGATTTTCCTTTGCCTCTGTCTTTGTTTTGTTTTAAAGATCTATAACTCAAAATACATTCAAGATTTCATTTTTTTGTGACAATTTTAAAGGACATTATCTCTTCTGGGTATTATACAGGCAAAGCCCCTATTCAAGAAGAGATGAACCTAAGTGATATATTATGATATACAAGGTCATGAAGGCCACACACTTTTTCTAACAGCAGAAAAACAGTTGTGAAACAACCAAGATAGAACACTGTTTTTCAATGTAGTGAGATTCTATCTGATGATCTGCATTGGCTAGTAGACTAAAGGCAGTCCATATAATATCGTGAATTCCATCACCAAAATATGATAGTGAAGCATTGAAGAATTGGGGCCAATAGGTTTAATATGTTCTACCAATAGATTAATATTTGCTTTTGAGGGCTTCTATCCACAATAATGTCAAAAGTTCCTAAAATGATAAAATTATATGATCAAAGGCACAAATGAGTAACTTGCCTCATTTTTAGAATGTTTGCAGGGATTACAGTGGAGATACCATTAGCACTCTTTTCAGTACCAATCTTCATTAAGTGTTAATGAAAATAAATTGTTAAATATTGTATTAAATATTAAATATTGTTGCTATAGTGGATATCTCTTTCACTCCGTGTGTGTATGTGTATGTGTGTGTGTGTGCATATTTGTTAGATGTTATTATCTGAATTGTATAATAAAATGGTCTCTGACATATTTTAACATTGTCTTCCTTTATATAAAAATATTAAATATTGGATCATATTAAGACTATGGATCAATAAATATTCCAGATGAATATGTTTTCCTTCTTTTGGCACATTGCACACAGTCTTCATTTTAGACATCCATTAAAAATCATGTTTCCTGCCAATATTGTATAATAAGGTCTGTAATAAATGAATGATTTTGTTGTTGGACAAAGACTGGGTTATTGGAGATAGATAAATTACATAGGAAAACTGTCAAATCCATTTATAAAACTAGTAGAGCTTCCATACATCTGGAAAAAAAGAACAATAGCTCTAAGTTTCTGGTTTCAATCTAAAGGATGTTGTTTTTCCTGAATTAATGTAATACAGTAACTTTCATTGTATTGGTTGTTTGATATTACAAGCCTGAACATCCATAAAACTCAGACGGACACGTTGATCTCTTGCTTGTCTTTTCTACTCAGTGCTGAAGAGAAATAAATGGGGAGAATGGAGTACATGCATTGGCTGTGGGGAGCAGCATGTACCCTGTTTTGTTTTCTACTAATTCCAAATAGAGTTTTTCTCATGTTTACTTAAGCTTCAATATTGCTTCTTGGCTTTAAAGGAAATACTGTCCTTCAAATTAAAGAGCTTTCACATGTTCAGTCATCAATCCCCTCAAAATTGTTTTGGCAAATTAGCAGACCAGATCATGGTCTACTAGAAAACTAGAATTACAAGTATGGATGACTGTAGTTTCTTAATGAATTGATGATCAGCAGGATCAGGTGTGTGAAGAGGGAAAGCAGCTAAAGAAGAAATGTGTTTTCCTCAATTTGCTAAATAACATAGGCCTGATCCTTTTAATCTGTGAGAAAAAAATGAAAATCTGTTTTCTCTGAAACAATGGGCCAGGTTGTCAGTACAACCTAACATGCATGATTTGATTGGAATACAGTTCTAGAGGCCTCAGCTTTAATGCAATGTTGTTTTGTAATTGCTTGTTTTATGTTTTGCAATGTGAGCTGCAAAGTCATTGGTGGCTACTTGAAGAGAGAGAGACAGAGATGCAGGCAGATAGGCTTTGCTTCAGAGAGGATGATGTTTCAAATGGCAGGGCCACATTACCTGCCAGAGCTCCTTTGGAAATAGAATCTGAAGCATACCTGTTCTGTTTTGTAGGTTGTTTTTAAGAATATGGCAATTCAAAAATATCAATATATCTCTCCAAATCAAATTTATAGGTGTAGTGACTTCTTCCCAGAATAAAAAAATTAGGATATTGCAAAAAGATGTATGATGCATTATCTCATTACATTTCCAACAGGATGATTTACTTATTATTCTTCTATACAAATACAATGGGGTGCAATAATTCTGAAATATTGCCTTTGGTTGAATAGGTTGCAGACTAAGATCTACAGAAATTGTTAATACAGATGTTAAGACAATCTCTTCTTGTTTAGACAAAATAGGGACCTCCAATTCCTATTCAATGAGATCATGTTGTATTTCCATAAGGGGAGTTACAGCTCTACTTCTAAAGCAAGTAGAAAGTCCATGGCCAGCTGGACAGGTGGATTCAGATGAACTGTTTTGGAAGAGGGCTTTTTTTTTCCTTTTAAGAAGGAAATATTATCACTTCATAATGATATGATTATAGTGCTTTTCTCCATATTAAAATATTATACTACTAATGTCTATCCCCTTTTCCATATCCTTGTAAAGTCACAATCATTTCTCTATCTTCTGTTGACTTTGAGTTTCATGTTAAAATCCTCAGCTGAATTTACCAGCAACATTGTCACACCTTTAGTGTGATATGTGATGCTAGCCTGGCTGCATCTGGACATCAGATGGCAGCACTGAGAGTACCCCC
>JANHJO010008558.1:171086-181636 GCA_032468235.1 Pseudoxyrhopus heterurus | reverse complement strand
GGAAGGAAGGAAGGAAGGAAGGAAGGAAGGAAGGAAGGAAGGAAGGAAGGAAGGAAGGAAGGAAGGAAGATATTTTGGCAAAAAAATTGATCTAAGTAAACCTTAATTATCAGAATGAAAGCTATCACTATTTTACAGAAGCCTGGTTGTCCAATGAAACTTGAAAAGTCCATTCCCAAGAAAGTTACTTGCAAATATGGAATTGAAGTGCACAAGCCAAAATGTGAATTAATAATGAGAGAAGTCAGACTGATGTGAGATTGGGATAGAGGAGAATTGCCAAGGGTCACAGAGATTACCAAAACAGCATTTAGAAGAAAATATGAGTTTATGACAGAAGGAAGGGATGGAGGGAGAGAGGAAGGGAGGAATTGAACTTGTATCATTTTTTTGCTTCTTTCTGATACATAGATGTCACATGTCATATTTTATCACATGTTTGGAACAATTATTGTACTTTTTCACCAAAATAGTTTTGGATTATTTTTAAACTTCTTAATTTTGATTTTAAGATTTAATGATTAGATTTATTATTATTATATAAATTATGTACGTTTATTGTTATTATTAGATACATATATTTTATATTTGTGTATGTTTAGGCTTAAATTGAAAACGAGATTAAAATAATTGAAAATAAGAGGTTGTTTTATTATATAATTGTAGCATTATTTTGATTTTGATTTAATTTATATTTATCTAAGTCAGAAATCACTTCTTTTGTATTTTTTTTTTTCATTTTTTTCAGTCATTTTTTAACTTTCTTTTTTTCTCTCTTGATCCCCCACTCCCTTCCCCTGGTTTATTTATTTATTTTTGTTAATTTTGCATTTTGTCTCTTTTTGAAATTTAATAAAATTGGTTAAAAATATTCAAGGCTTTTCTAGTTAGAAATTCTTTTAGCATCAGAGAACTTTCCATTGAAGAAACCAGACCATTTGAATGACCAATCAAAGAAAACCAATCAGCTGCTCAAAATGTAATTATAGCGCCAAACGAACAACCAATCACACAGCAACTGACCACACTGGCACACAAGACATTTATAAGCTAAGGAGAATAGGACAAGAAAATTCTGCTGATGTTACCTAGTCTGGTAATGAAACGTTCAGAAACTAAATTGAAACAAACTTGGAGAACAAACCACTGGCAAAAACTTTCCATCTTGTCTATCACTGTATATGTAGCCCTATTCTTAAATCTGTGAATGAAAACCAAAGATCTTAGATGATTTTTTGAATGATGGGCTTTTGGCATCTGTCAACTAGACTTATTCAAACATACCATTTAATGCTTTAAGTACACACTTTGTAATTAATTTCAAAATTTAAAAAAATAAAAAGAACAAAAGATTTAGCCTAGCTTTATATATTTTTTCCTTAGGAAAAAATCATAAGCCCAGGTGCAAAATGATTAAAATGTGATGCTTAATGGTCTTGAATGAATGAACTGTGATGGAGAAGGAGTAGATATTAATGAAGTTCTAGAATAAGGAAACTTTTTGTCTCAAATATACAAAATCACAAAGTTAAAGTAATCCCTGGAATGCAAACTCATTAAGACCATAATGTTCTGAAATTTTTCAGGAGAAACTTTAAGCTTATCACCTCTAATTAAATGTTTACTCTTTGATAAGCAACATAATGCTATAGCAGATACATAGTGCATGCAGCTTTTATAAAAGCCTAATCAGGAAGTCAAATTTCATCCATCATTTGTAAAAAAATATTATTTATCCCCTTTTTCACTTTTATAATAACATTTATTTAATAGATGCTATGATGCACATAGCTCTAAAAAACAGTTTCTCTTCCTTGTAAATATGTGTCACATTTTATAATAGTGCAAAATACGTGATGTATGTGTGCCATGAAAATTGAAAAAAAAACATCATGACATGGATGCTCAAGCACTATAGCTAAAATCATAATTCAGTTACACTGCTTATCTGATTTTATTCATATCAACTTTTGATATAGAAACTTGGGATTTATTGCTAGTCCCTTCAACTTTCTCTTTAAAAACAGACTCCAAAAATCCTTTTTATGTTATCAAACTGAAATAAATAATGGTTTTAAATTAAAGGCTAACTAGATAATTTCCAAGTAATTAGTTAGAAGGGAAACAGGATTGTGTGTAAACAAAATATATAATATTCATTGAACGGGGTACCTGCACAAAGAAGCATCAAAAAGGTCAAGATGGTGGCTGAAAACATGCAATCAAAGCCTTCCATTGATAATGTAAGACAAAAGGATGGCCAACCTTTTGAGACATGGGGAGTTGCAGTGAACAGAGCAGCAACACAAAATAGGAGGAAATCCTTGACACATAGAAATACTTGACACATACAAAGATTATACAACTCTTTTTTTTCCTTTTTTATTTTTAGATTAACATTTCAAATTCATGTAAGATAGAAATAGTGTGTATAGAAAACGTAACTTGAGTTCTGGTTCAGGCATAAACCATGGCTCAGAAATTAAAATTAACTCTTCTGAGTAAATCAAGGTTTAATTGAACCAAACTCTTGTGATGTTTGGTTTCTCTGGGTTTAAGCTGCCACATTTTGTAGAGAGACTTTATAAGGAGAAAAGCGTGACACTGCTATTCCTTATCCCACTCTCTCTTCTTCGTATACTTGACCTATCATTCGTTCCAAAGTCTCCTAATCTAATTTAATTACTGCTATATTTGAATTCATAATATAGTGGCTTGATCACCCCTTCTGCAATCTGTTTATTGCTGGAAAGAAAATTGGTGACCATGGTAGTGGAGACTAGGCAAAGGAAGGGGTGTATTTGTTTGTTCACCATCACCACTATCATCACCACTGCCACCAATTTTGTGCTAGAAGCATCTGCAAATGCTGGCCATAGCAACACTGTGCAATATGTGCACTGTATGTATGTATGTATGTGTATATGTATGTATGTATATTTGCAATATTAGTACAAAATGGGTGATGCATTGATCATACAGTCCTATTGCTCCACTGGCCAATTTGATATTTTTAGAGAGAAAAATCCACCACCACCATAGAAGTTACTGGGTCTTATTTCTTTGCTCTCCGTCTCTCTCATACTGAAATACCTCTTTCTGAAATAAATGGGTTTCAAGTCTGGTCTGGTCTGAATCAAATGCAGGTATTTCAGATGTCTTGGATAAATGTGTGTCTGGCCATAGACAACTCCAAATTAGCTGATGGTGGAAGGAATGTGTCGTGAAATTGGCCTTTTAGTTTCTAAGTAGTTTTCAACCCTCATAAGAGATGCTTCTTTTTTTTCTACCTTAGTCTAAGGATGCTTGAAAAATTTTCTGGAATTTCTCTGGAGGTATTTAGACAAGGAATTTTCCATAAAATGAAAAGCAAGATTTTCACATCACTTGAGTGCCTCATAACTAGTTAGCTAGATGTCAGAATCAAATTATCTTTTGACAAATTAAATGAAAAAGTATAGGGAGAAAAAGGCAAAGTGTGAACTCCAAAATTTTGTGTTGCTCTAAATATATTTTATTAAGTCTGGATATTTGAAATATGAAGTCAGAGGGAGCACCTATTAAACCAATGAATTAACTAAAATCCATGCAAAATTTTGTACCGGTTTTCTGCTGTTTGGTTTCACCAATTTATTTTACCTGTGTTTTGTATCTGTCATAAAACAATGTAACTTACATGCCCTGAATTGGCTGGCCTATTATATATGTTTTCCATACATCATTTAATTGTGATTCTGATTCTGATTCATTGTCTGTTTGTAGATTTTTTTTCCTGGTAATTATGGTAACAATACACTAAATCAAAAGATTCTGGAATCCCAAACTAAAAAAAAGATTTTAATAGCAATCTAGTCTACTTCCTGCTAATGTAAAGAAAGAATAGTGGAGGTATTAATTATCAGATTAATTTTTTTTTTCCTAAAATGGAAGTCTTAATTATTTTTCAAATAATAATCAAGAATAATAATAAAATGAATTAGCTTAGGCATTCTTTTAAAATAACTCTTTCTAATTAAGTATAGTCTAAATTCAGGTCTTAATCAGGAATTTTCTTTGGATTGGGGGGGCTAGTTTTAACATCTATGAAAACAAAATATAAATTAATAAAATAAAGCTTTTGCTTGAAAAGAGCTTAAGTTCATTTTGCCACTATTGTTGTCATGATCATCAATCATCACAGTCCAACAAATGAATTTTTCTTTTTTAACTGTGTATACCTCAAGATCAAATGTGAAATACCAGATTTCCTGCTTGAATAAAAAGGCTGGCATGTTGAAACACGATTGTATACTTCTAATACAAGTGTTGTGCTGGGGTTATGCCAAGTGAATGATTTTTCTTTTTTATGGAACAAGAGAAAGAGTTCATAAACTTGTCAGGCAGTTTTGTCAGTATGTAGCTGCCAAATAAAGAAACACGCAGTTATAAACATTATTAAACAAAGATTAACTCATACCTAAGCATGGGACTATTTACAAACATAGAAAATAATACGATGGATGTTTTAAGGTAGATTAGTAGCTGCATCAACTTTATGCTTCTACTTTTCAAGCAAGAGACTTAAGCCTCTGTATTTTGAAACGATATTTACTTGCATAACATGTCTTCTATGCAACTTATATCTGCATATCCACCTTGCCTTCTGACATCTGTGATTTTCCTCACCCATTTAATTCCAGTATAAATTCTATATCTGTGTACTCACCCTGAGCTATAGCTAATGAAGCTTTATATCTATAGTAACATGTGTTAGGCTGATGGTTCTGTCTTGCACTTTCTAGATATTATATTTGACAAACATTCAACCTTTGCACAGAAGAATAAATTAACACATCTAACATCAGAACTCAAAGACAAAGTAAACATTGGAGTATTTCAATCTTTAAGAATAGCCCATTCACAAATTTCAAGGTAGCCATCTTGAAAGAAAGAAATTTTGCCAGTACAGCTAATCAAGAAATACGTCAAAAAGTCAAAATTATGTCCTCTATGAGGGTCTTAACAAACATATTCAAATTATTAACTGATGTGGTAATTTCAATCTGTCTCACATATAACTTGCATGATCATGATTACCCTCTCTTCTGTTCTCCATTCCTTCAAGCCA
This sequence comes from Pseudoxyrhopus heterurus, assembly GCA_032468235.1. NCBI lineage: Eukaryota > Metazoa > Chordata > Lepidosauria > Squamata > Pseudoxyrhopus > Pseudoxyrhopus heterurus. The sequence goes on along the minus strand of JANHJO010008558.1, from coordinate 176,529 downwards.
TCCTCCTCCTGTCACTTCATCTCCAATGTAATCCTATATCAGTTTAGCTACTTAATTGCATCTAATGATATGAGGTGTAGCTCACAAAATCTATGCTTTTACATAAACTGTATAGTCCAAAAATGGTGCTACCATACTCTTCCTATTATGTTGGGTTTGAAAAAAACAGAAAGATGATGCAAAGAAAGAAAATTGTGTCACATGCCAATATTGCCTCCCACTTTTCCTAATAGGTTGCCTTGACCTTTCTAAGTACATCAAGTGGATGGGGCAAAGTGACATTCAGACAGCTAACAGTAAATTCAGATGCAAACATTTCTGTTCTATAAGAGTATATCAGTTTGAAAAGGGGGCATGTCAGTTTCCCACTCTAGGAGAGAGAGTATAAAATTCAGACTTTGCTAAATAGCATGGTACAATTATTTTAGCACCAGCTATAGATGAATATAGTTATATTGAATTTCCTCTGAATTTCAGTTTAAAATGCTTTTAATTTGAATACTACATATATTTTTTTTAAAAAATATATCCAGACTTGGTGGAACAATGACCAATGTTGGTGTTGGTTTGGGTTCACAAGGCCATATCCCTTGAGCAATGGGCAGGGATTCCTTGCATCATCCCAAAGGCATATCAATTCCCCACTTTGAGAGGGCAGTTATAAAGCAACCCTCGGTTGAAGAAGGCAATAGAAAATGGGCACAATATTTTGGTAAAGAGTTTGACTTTTTAAATCCTCTGGTTTGAAATGCCTTTAATATGAGAATACAAAACATAGGCTTGGAGATTCAGAATGAAGTCAAATGTTGACTTCAATGAAAAGCATTTTTTCTGCTTATAATTAATACTGTTGGATAAATTTTCTGCATGAGCCTATTTAAGATCCAGCCATTCATATAATTAAGAGTGATGGAATGAAGAAACACATTAATTAATGGTTACAATTGGATAGAAAATGGCTCCCTTCTAAAGATCATCTTCACCAGATTAGGTGACATTATTCTCTCACTCCCCGCAACATTTTATGAAACACAAATCACATTATTTTGATTTTGCTATTTTTCCATAATTTGATGGTTCTTTCTATATTTAGGCTTTCTTTCTAAACCCTATAAGTCTTTCTAAATGAACAAAAATTGCGAGCTGTCTAAAATAAAAGATGTTTAAAAAATTAATGCAATACATCACTTGTGAAATATGAATATATATGAGATGTTGAATGTCTCATTCAGTGATCAAAGGTTATAACAAGAACAGGAAAATGACAACAAATTATTTGTCCTTCTGTTTCTGTTTCTCTAATGAAAAGCAAAATAGCTATGAAACATTGATTATCATGTAACGAGAAGAAGAAAACTCAGAAGGAACAAAATTGTATTTAAGAAACTTGCTACTGGTGCATCTGGATCATTTCACTGTCTGGTTTCCATACTAGTAGCAAATTTCACTTGCTGTATCTTTGTTTTGTGTCACTAATCCAATATAGTGCAAAAGTATGAAACATGCAATATGCCATACCTGTTTAAGAAATGATGAGAGTGGACCCAAAGTCATAGCATAGCATATAGTGTCACTGACTAGATCTTGTGTAAGTTACTTTGCACAACTCTGAGCCCTTCCGTGAAGTTTTATCTTCACTTCATTGTTAGAAGGATTATAATTTGAATTCCTGGAGTATTGGAACTCCACTTTAACTGAGAATATTTCTCCAGTTAATTAGGAACATGAATGATTTGGTGTAGCTGATAGATGCTTCATCTCTCCCAAGTCCTTAGTATTAACAGGCACACTATAATTCCTGCCAGAAAAATCTTTCTAAAATGACTTTCATACCTAATATCCCTTTTGTGCATTAATGAAATGCTATGCAAGAAAGGTCTTATATACAGTGTTTGTATTCATCTTGCTTTATCAGCACAGATTTACATGCTGAAGGAGAAAATCTTTGGAGGAACAGAAAGATTTAAGAAACTGAATACAGTGGCAAAATGTGCATAGATAGCATTCTATAAAATGTCATTACTTTTAATAGAAATGACAGAGGACTCTTATTTAGAATGCATTGGTTCTTCACCAGAAATAAGGCGAGTTAATTTGGAAAGTCACATTCTCAGGGAAAAGTTTAACATGTATAATTCCAAAATCAAGAAATTCTTGCAAAGAATAGGTATCATGAGGCCCTCCCAATATTATTGGACTACAATTGACAGCATTCCTCATTATTGATCATATTGGTCTGAGAATATGAAACCACTTGCACAGAGACATAGCATCCATAATAATAGCTGTGCACCTGTTTTGCATGAAAATGCTGATCCAAATATTTCAAGATATAGCAGGGAAATTTTTCTTTCTTTAATATAATGCTAGAAAGCTGCTATGAGAACATGTGATTTTTTAAAAAAGATTGCCTGTTCTTTATTATGTTATCTTTTTATTTCTGCTATTTAAGTAAAAAGCACCAAGAGAAACAAAAAAAGGGGGGGAATGTGTAATTACATACATAGCAGTTTAATCTGTAACCCATCTAAGTTGTCATTTATCATTTTTAAATTGTTATTATTATTACTATGTTATAAACTTTTTTTCATAAGATTGGCATGGTAGATGAGGGTTGAAATGAAAATCCCCAAAGTGAGATGGATTTTTTGTTTTTTAAGAAAACAGAAAAAATTGTCTATAGAAAAAAAATTCAATCAGCCTCTCTCTTTTGTTCTATTTTCCCCCTTCCTTCCCCCTGATTGCTAACTACCAATGAAGTATTTTTATACTGTGCTTTAGAGAACCAGTTTAATGCAGTGATCACACATGGAGCTAGGCACTGAAAGACTACGAATTCTAGTTCAACCTTAGGCACAAAATCTTGGACCAGTGACCTTCTCTTAATCCTAAGAAGGAAATAATGACAAAAACCACTTTTTAAAAAACCTTGCCAAGAAAATTGGAGGGTTTTGTCCAGAGTGTCTCCAAGAACCGGGCATGACTGAATGGAAGGAACAAAAATTTTGGCAACTATATTAATTTCTGTGTAAATCATATCATTATTTTTAATCAGTTTTGCTTTTTCTTTCATAACCATGTTCTCAGTGTTGTAATTTGCTTTGCTGTGTGTTATGCTTATGTTGTATATATGGGAGCCATTCTGCTTGAATTTGGTTAAATCTCTGTTATGACTATATAGAATTATTTTTTTCCACTGCTGCATATTTTCTGATTTTGGTCTTAATATCTTGTCTGTCAACAAGGTTTTCTTTTAACTTATGCACTCATTCAGTCATTAGACTCTATGGCTTCTCATCTTAAAAGACACAATTCTAGGCAGTTCACAGCAACAGTAAAAATAACACAATAACATAAAAGCAAAAACTGGTGCTTCAAGCATTCTCTGATGTGATTAGGAGATCTTGTTTTATTTCTTTCGATAATTTGTAATTGTTTTGGAATGTGACTTTTTTGCATCCTATACAAATAAAATCCTAAATATTTCACTAGATCTTTTGCTATCTCATAATCAGTCTCTTTATTCACAGTTTGCTTCTTCAAGAGTTATTATATTCTTTATCCAGAAAATGAGCCAAAATCTTTGATTACTTTGATCAACTACCATATAGAAGTTTGTGGTTGCAATAATTGTTATTAGTGCAACATCTGCAAAACATTTCATCTTCTTTATACTTTATAGTTTATATTATTCTGCACAGGAATACTCCTATTAATGTTGATCACAATTATCTTTTTATCTTTTCAGATCCTGTTGGCAAAGTGTTCTCTTGTTACTTTGCTAACTGAAAATCTTATGTATTCCATTCTCTATAAGTTGCCTTTTATGCCGGCTCTACTCACAGGCTGGCAGATCCCAAGTAATGCATTGTTGAAGTGGTTCCACTATGTAAAATATCTATAACTTTATCCTTGCCTTATTTTAATTGTAATATGATTTTTAGAATTGCTGATTATTTTTCATTATTGAGTTTTGTCTATTTCCCACAAACTCACTTTTGTAAGATGGATGGCCATATTAATATAATGAATGATATAAATAAATAACAACTGTGCAATAATGCCCACACAATTCTTCTGAAAAAAGAAAAAACCCAAGGACAACATATATATTTTCCTAGAGAATTTTTTTTACAAAACTCCAAAAGGTATAGTGTGCATAAAAACTGATGCAAGCTATTTGGGAAGGGGAAAACAATTTCCCTCAATTGTTTCTTTTTGGGTTTTAAAACAAATGGCAAATTGTTGAAATTTGAAATTACATTGTTATTTTAATTAATCTCTTCCAATTATCTATTGTAAGCCCTGTTGTGACTTTCAAGTACTGAAGAGTTTCACAAATGAAACTCTCCTTCACCTTCAAACAAATCCCATAAGCTATTTTAACCCTTCAGAAGATCCCTTTTAAATCTGTTTAAGAGGCTTTCATCCATCAAGCTTTGGATGAGTAGCTTGTATATCACAACAACTTCTAATGCTTTCTTAGTTTTGCTTGTTTTACAAATCTGCATGTTACAAGACCTTGTCATTTCCATTTTGAAGTGGAATTATGTGAACAGATGCCTCATTACATGACACTCTTAACACTTCCTGAGGGATACTTCAAATGTATTCTTTTTGGGTCCACACAGCTGAACGCTAGTTTGTTGAAACTTATTTGTTTAGACATGTGCAGGATTCCAGCTTCAATAATTCATCAAAAAGCTCTCCAGGTTTTTATATATGTTTTCAAGTTTTTCTCACTCTACTAGATCCCAAAGTTGGAATGCTTTGTAAATTGTTTCTTTGTCAGTGTTCCAACTAACCAACTCCAAACCAATAAATTCTGAAACAAGCATTCCAGGAGACCTGTCAGCAACTGGCTCCACGAGGGAGGCAGCAGGCTCCAATCCTGGGAGTTGTCAGACCCAAAAGGTCTTGGCTCTCTCCACTCAGGACCTTGGGCTGACCTCATTGGACTGATCCCTGGTTGATGTTCAGGTGGCCTCATATCGATCCCCATCTCCAGAGTTGGGTCAGCCTGACCAAGTTTCCAGGACTCTGGCTCCTTGGGTTGGGCACTTTGTAGCCACTCTGCCTCTGCAGCTTCAATTGCTAGCATCATTTCTTCAGAGGGAGAGTACAGGGTTTCAATGAAGGACCCTGTGTCAACCCCCATGGCTCCCTCTTTGATTGTCTCCTTCTCTTCCATCCTCCCTGAGTCTTCACACCATCCGGTTGGCGTTTGGGGCCCAGGACCCCAGACAGCCCCCGGATCCTGGGGAGCTGGTTGAAGATTTAGAGATTCAGGTTAATGTCAGCATTCTAATTAACCAACTCCAACCCAATAAACCCTGAGACAAGCTTTTCCTCAAAGTTCCATTTTATTGTTGTTGTTAGTTGCAAAGTCGTGTCTGACCCATCGCGACCCCATGGACAACGTTCCTCCAGGCCTTCCTGTCCT
>JANHJO010008558.1:101626-113187 GCA_032468235.1 Pseudoxyrhopus heterurus | reverse complement strand
CCAATGGAACAGCTTGCCTTCAGAAGTTGTGGGAGCTTCATCACTGGAAGCTTTCAAGAAGAGACTGGACTGCCATCTTTCAGAAATGGTGTAAGGTTTCCTGCTTGGGTGAGGGGTTGGGCTAGATGACATACAAGGTCCCTTCCAACTCTGTTAATCTGTATCTGTATTAGTTTTCCTCCAACCTCCCCTTAGACTTTCCTATCATACCATTCAATCCTCTTTTTCACATTTCCCTCCATTAGTCTGGTATCCATAAACTGCCTTCCTAACCTCTGCCCACATCAGACAAAAAGGATTCTCTCCCCTTCAAAGCACACAAACCAAAAGAAGAGATTTTTCAAGTGGTGGAAGCTTTGATAAAGGGACAACACCCTATTCTATTAGTAGAAAGGGATGGATCATGGAAGCTACTTGGAGATCAAACAAAGGGAAAAGATAACTTGGAAAGAAAGTGAACAGAGAAGTTCTACTTAGACCAGAGCTCTCCAAACTTGGCAACTTTGAAACTTGTGGACTTCAACTCCCAGAATACCCCAGCCAGCATGGCTGGCTGAGGAATTATGAGAGTTGAAGTCCACAAGTCTTAAAGTTGCCAAGTTTGGAGAGCTCTGATTTAGACACTACAAAGTTACATTTACTAGCAAACCCAAGTAACAGCTGATACTCAGCCCAATTTGCAGTGTCATCCAAAGTTTTTAGTAATTAAGTCTCTGTAGACAACATATAAGGGTACAAGAGCAGCCCCTAATTCACAGATCAGTAATTGGGGAAAATAGAAACTTCCTATGCAGTAAATATGGTAATTTGAGTCTGCCTAACTGGATTTGGTAGTATTTTAATTTATTTTCCAATAATAACATGTGGTCTAAACCTAAAAAAAAGAGAACCTAGCTATAGTAAAGAACATAGCATTTAAACGGTATATTAATTATTCTGGTAATGGCATCAAAATTCAAAGGCTAAAGTGAGAATTGTTCAATGGACTGTTCTAATTACTATATTGGATTTTTTTTATTTTACTTTTTCTAAAAAAGAAACCTAAAGGTTGAATACATGTGAATTACACAGGATGATTTAGATATATATTTCAGCCTGATCACATACAAAGTAACAATGTAAACCTGGGCTTATGGACTTAGAAATAAGGCCCATTATGTTCAATGAACATCTATTTCTGGCTATAAAAGTGCATGAACAAAATCATTGAGCACACAAAGTGCAGATATCTGTAGATCCATAGAATTTTGAATTTTAAATAATTCAGTGGTACAATCCCAACAGAGATGCTGTAGACAACTCCTTTTGGAGGGATATTTTTGACCCTGGCAATATTTGCAGCCAAAAAAGATGACATTTATGTACAAAATGAGACTGGAGTGTTGTGAGGGAGCGGTGTGTGTGTGTGTTGCAGTCCACTGCTACCATGCATTAAGAACTAAAATAAAAGCAGTCAGCTTTTAGCAAAGATACTCTTCACATCTATATACAGCAGACTTGACAGTGTGAATGATAATGGTGCCCTAGTAGCCATTAAGTTCTACCTATTAAATACACAGGATTTAAAATGACGACTGCTGAGGAGCAGATAGAAAATGATCCTGGTGGCTTTAGGTCAAGGCCTGACTGAATTAGATGAGATATCTATCAAGCAATTAATAAATAAATATTTTCATTTTTGGTAGACTTAAATGACCTCAGTAAACATGTTCTTCCATTTAGTTGGGAAAAAAACAGCACTCATGCCCTCACTGTGAAAGTTTATTAAGAAGTGCCAATTAAATTCTATTTTGATTTTCAGTCTTTCTGACCTGTTTTAAGAAGCTACCTTATATAATCCTGTAATCCATGCTTAACAGAAGCTTTTCTCAGAAACATGAATAATTGTGAAATATTTATTGAACTGCAGAAACTAGGTACAAGAATATAATCATGCTCTTGTGAGATTTGCAGGCAAGACACAGGTTACTTTCTTGAGGTTTTATGATGTATTTGAATTACCTGCAACACTTGTGGATTGAAAAATATTTTCATATTCTTTCATACAGTTCATGGCTACCTTCTCCCATCCCGTTTTGTTTTGTTGCTTGTATGCTGCTGTGTAATTTTTTTGCTTTTCCTCCTCAACATATAAACACTTTCCCAAGATTTGATCTGGGCCTCCACCATATTAAATAATCATAAAATAACACAAAGCTAAGGATCATGGAAAATAATAAAAAATTAAGGTACAACGAACCAGTTTAAGAGATTTTTTCCCCACAGAGTTGTTTTCCACTTTATTCCCTCTTTGTTATTTTACTTTGCATGGTTGGCATTAGGTTAATACAGCTGTCCATCATCCAGAACATCATCAAATTAAACTATGTTGAATTTATGAGACCATTGCAGCAAGAAAATTACTACCCTGTAACAATCTAATGGATGCCACTGTGTCTTTATTGCTCACCTGGGTGATAAAAAGCAACAATTCAATGTTAAAAAAGAGTATGTATTCAATCAGAATAAAGTGGTACAGTTAATATAAGCAAATTACTCTGATTATTAAGATTACAAGAGGGTTTTAATTTCTCCATGTACAGTAACTGTACTGTACACACAACTATGTTCACTTGTTTTTCCAGAACTCAAAATCCACACAAGTTACTGTCATCTCATTGCCATCTACATAAAATATGGAAACCGATAATCATCAATAAGAATGAGATAGCCTGCAATGTGGCATCGAAAGACATTTTTATCAAGGAACATAGAGGTTCTATATCTAAATAATTCTAGAACTGGGGTCTCTGACACATACATTGTTCAGATTTTCAGACACTCCCTCAGTTAAAAGAAAATAGTCATTGCAATCAACATTATTGTAAATAGAAGTACAAGGAGAAATAGTAGATGGCTGCTCTAAGTTTGCACCAGTAGAAATATTTGCATTAAAACTTTATATCCATCTGCAATCAAGAGGCAACTTGTGGCAATGTAGGACACATTGCAGATGGCTTCCAGCTGTGAAAATTGTTCAAGTGCAGCTGATTTTTTTTTATAGTTATCATCCTGGCAAGTCTATTCTTCTTTTTCCTACTCAAAGAAAGCAGGGTGCAATATGTCCTGGAGGAAAGAGTGTTAAAAATAGAAATGGCTGTGGTTTTTCTTTCCACTTACAGTAAAAATGCAACAATACCACAAACCCAATCCTGTTATTTTAAGCAGCAATTTGAAAACTGTGACTAAATTGATGGGTGAGTTTTACGAGACATTCCTCCTGCCAGAAATTTCTCTTGTCTGCTGATTTTCACTTGAACCCTTAAATTGTTCTACCAATAGTTTCAAACTGATCCAATTCATAACAAGTTGTTTAATCAAATGCAGGCAATTGTTCTGACAGTGGGACTGTCATAATGTCACTATTTTTGTAACATTGTCATAAAATTAGTTGCTTTGTTTTGTGTCTTGCAGAAAAAGAAAGCTAGTTTGGCGTAGTGGTTAAGACATTAGGCTAGAAACTAGGAGACAGTTCTAATGCCATCTTATGTACAAAGCCAGCTGGATGACCTTGTATCAGTCACTCTCTCTCAGCCCTAGGAAGGAGGCAATGGTAAGGGATAAGGAGAGAGAGTCACCTCCCTCTTCTATTGGCCTTCTAAAGAGGGACAAGGTTGGACTCAGAGAGGTAAGGCATTCTGTGTATGTTTGCTTATCCATGAGCAGAAGCCTCTGGTTAAATGGAAGCAAACTGAATCTTTTTCAGAAGTCCTCCTGTCCATAGTATGAGAAAGTTGCTCATATCAAAGGCAGAGAAAAGAATAGGAAACTTGTGTCTGTCAAATTTTTTCCCCTACAGATCCAACTTTAGTAATATGAGGCACTTGTCCCTACTAGCAGATATTTGGGGATTCCAGAATTGGATTGGAAAAATGAGAGGAACCATGTAAGTTAATGTACTGTCTGCAGGGGGAGCAGAGCATGTTGTCAGAGTAATTAGTTATACTGATTATGTGATTAATTTCTAGATATGGAATGATACCATGGGCACTATCTTGTTCTTGGCCAAAGATAGGAAATTACCTTGAGATGACCATTCTTTGCCTTTCTGACAAAGTAAGAAAGCTGTTCGATCAACATAGGAATTATTTGATGTGTTTAACCAAAATAATCAGTTATCTACCTAGAAATAGTAGATTTGGTATATTCCAGGTTGATAAACATTAATGTAGGATCAATCAGAGTAGTTGTTTAACAAATATTTATCAAAATGAGAAGTATTTTATCTCTGTATCATACATTATTAAATAAAAAAATAGGGAAAATTAGCCCACCTTACTTCTTGATAAAACTTTATATTTTATATTTTGGAACTTTAAAAACTCATTCTTCAAAATGTGTGTGTACATATATATATTTATGTCCACGCACATTTTAAAGAATATAAAAGGTTCATTTGAAGGAAAATAATGTAAAAAATAGCACATACAAAATACATTTAGAATTAATGCATGATGTGCATTAAGCACAAAATTTTTCATGCTAACTTTTAAATAGAGTAATTGATGAACAACTCTGGCTGTTACTATGCCTCCGCTGTGTTCTTACATTTTGATAAAAATAAAAATCCTGTTGCTTTCTTGGTGTAACCATTCATGGAATAGTAATTTCAAAGCAATTTACTTCTAACTAAGTGGCTTATTTGAGAACATGAGATGGTGATACCTAAATCAAATTAAAAGAGAGAAAAAGGAGAGAATTAACCCTTTGGTTCCATCAAATCTATTGTGGAGTGCTTTTTTTACGATGGAAAAGAAACAGCAAAAATGCCAATGAACATTGAAACATTTCCTCATCTTTTTTAAATCAGTGACACCAATTTATCATTTGGACTCCTTCCAGTGTTTTTCTTGGGTCTTTATGCAAAACAGCTTTACTATGTTTCTTGCTTTTCTTCATATGAATGTTTACAGCTTGAAGAACATGAATTTTAATTATATACAGAATATAGTCCACAGCAGTGATGTAGATGATGATAAATAAGAACACCTTACAGTAACTTTACTCTTCATTTAAGCTCTCCATATTTTATAACTATCAGAAACAATTTCAATAGTTAATGTGTATGAAAGGAGTTTTTTTTTTTCCTTTCTGGAAGCAAGAAGTTCAAAAGATTAGGACAGGGAGTCATTAAAACAAAACGAGCTTGCTGTTTTGATTCATCTCTTGTTCCACATGTAGATTATAATGTGTGGTGTGTGTATGTGTGTATCCATCTCAACATCCCTTGTGCCCAGACTTAGCTACATTTACAAAACAGATGTTTTCTCCTGTGAATACATCTCAGTAAATGAACAAAGTGAATTGGGTCCTCCATCCTGTTAAAAAAAGAGATTAATCAAATGACTTAAAAAAAGAAGAAGATGACACTGTGCTTAGAAATATTATAACTAAAAAATTATGGGCTCATTTGGGAATGTTTACAAGAACATAATCACTTATTCACTTGAATCTGTGGTCTTTTAAAAAATGAAAAAAGTGTCCATTTTAGTTTTAAATCCGCAGCAAATTTTATGTATATTATTCTAACTCAGTACAGAGAAATGTTGTATATTCAAGAGAAAGGGTAATTAATGAAGGGTTTTCAAGGTAGCTCACTTGAAAAATTTATGTTATGGAAAATAATAACAATTGGATGATATGTTATACTTATCCTAATTTCCCTCGCAATTTGAAGAACTGAAGTGCAGCATTTATTCAGATTTGTTTTCCTTTGGACAGATTTCTTTAGTGTTTCATGAGATTATGTAACATCTGAGATTATAATCAATTGGGAGAGGTAAAAAGATTAAATAGGGAGAGCCAGTTTGGTATTGTGGTGAAGGTGCCAGACTAGAAATTGGAAGACTGTGAGTTGCAGTTCCTCTCTTAGCAGTATTTTCCACTCTCAGCCCGGACTAGCAGTCAGCACACAAAAGACAGAACCAGATTTAGTTATCTAAACTTTTGGTAACCTGACTGCAACAAACAAAATTAAAGCATCTCTGGCAGATCATTAATTTTCTAGCCTTGGTGTTAGGAAATGATGGTAAGCCTACTACTTCCTTAAATAATTGGTTCCATGATTGAAAACTTCTCACCATAGGACATTTTGCTTAACCTTCAATCATAATCTGCTTTCTGCATCTTAAACCCTTACGCCATGGACAGCTCTGGATTTATACAAAAGATAATTACCTTCTTTGTGACATCTGTTCAAGTCCTTAAAGACTTTTATGAGGCTAAATAAGTTTTTCACAAGACTAAACACACATACAGCAGTCCCTTAATTTCTTCTTCCTTTGACCAAACTTTGAGCAATTCTTTTGTACTTTCGCCATCTCAAGTTCCCTTATTTATAGCATCTATTTAACTAAGCAATGGAAATTCAACCAATGCATAAAATAATTCAATTTCTCCATTCCTTCCTGTATTTACCTTCACACAAATGTTGTAAATTATTTTATTACCTACCTGCTACACAATCCAAAGTTTAATTATTTATGTGCTAGCAATAGTACAGCTTCTGTTAACAGTATCTCTGTTCAAAACGTTAGTAAATTCCCCAGAGATGTTGATGGTTTAAGACAAGCTCTTTAAGTCTCTGCAAGACTTCAGATATATATTTCATGACTTGAAACTCAAAACAAACAAACATTTTTTAAAAAAAAATTAGTCTTGCCCATGGGTTTTATGGCATTCTAGGAATTTCTAGGTAGCCCATGTGTCCAAGGTTTGCCCACTCTGATATTAAAAATAAGCAACCAAACTCTGTCATTATTGTTTGATAACCAGAATAGAAGAGCATATGAATTCATTTGGACTCCTTTAAATAACTATTAATCAGAATAATTCTGAACTCCAAGGACACGGACATTTTTGACTGAAAGACAATGTGCTTCCTGTAATATCAGGTTGTTCATTTTAAAAAAATGAAAAATCTCTAAAAGTCCCATGTATATTTTTCTTTTAAAAAAACTTAACAAAACAAAATCCTACAATTATGCCAGTGGAATGAATTAAAAATAGTTTGGGAAAGTATGTGATTTTCTCCATATTCAACAGTGTTGATATGGATCAGGATACTTTTCTCTTATAGTTGAGTAAATGTTGGTCCTATGTCAGTGTGAGACAAAGGCTCAAAATGGAAAATAAAGCTTGAATCTCAGGCTTAATAATTGGTTCTATGAACAAGCAGGAATTAGAATTTAGAACTTTCTATGTGTAAAAAAAAAGAGATAGATTTTCCTCTCTCAGGGATCTTCTCTTAGAGATAATATAAACTACATTTCAAAGTCCCATTTTATAGGTTAGGACTCCAGTTCCATTAAGACTCCTGAATAGAAAATTAGGCTTAGTTTTCTTATAAATAAACCCTATCTTTGAAACTCTAAAATAATGTACAAGATTCTAAGCTATTTTTTCAATGTTTGCTTATTTATGCTCATCCTACTTTTCATATGTGTGTGTGTTTGTGTCCTAGGGTTTTCAGTTGGATGCTTCAGGGATTATTGTTGTATGCATTAGTTAAAAAAAAAAACCTAATTCTTATTTACCAGATTAAAAATATTTTATTCTTCTGTTACTGAACTTCTCTAATAATTGTAACATAGTTCTTATTTATAAAGTAGCAAAAAATGTATGCATATAAAATATATTTTGTTTAAAAATGTTTTCAAGTGTGAATTTTGATAAATTAATCTGGAAACAAGAAAGGGCATATCCATCCATATCTGATCTTACTTGCTAAATTTAGAGAAAAGGCACAAATACTGTTCTAGAAAATACTGAATTCTTTTGAGAGATGACTTGGTGCTTTTTAAAGGCAAATATATGAAGTACATATTTTTTATGAGTCTTGTAGGAGGCCAAAATTATTATAAACAACCAAATAGCACTACATATCAATTATTAAGCAAAGCACAAGTGCTTCAATAACAGTCTCTAAATATTTCCTAAAAGTACACAAACTATTGGTTAAATTTGTTGCATTTATTTGCAATGGTGTGTAATGAATCTTAAAAAAAAAATTCTTGCACATACTGTAAAAGCCAGATAATGAGAATTGTAGCCAACAATTCAGCAAATCATCACAAAGGAGAGCTGAAGGGAAGGACCATTCAACTAACAATAAATTATAGCTCTTACATGATTCTGTTGCATTTCTGGTGCTGTAATTTCACAATTAAAATGTGTCATAAGCACAGTGAATTGACAATAAATGAAATGAAGAGAAAGTATAACCAGCAGCATCAGGAAAAAGAAAAGTAATACAATTATTGTAGTAGTTACATTTTTAAAAACCATTTGGCATTTAAATCTGTCCAAACAGTTGGGCATCAAATCTGTTATATCTCTTGTGCTAGCTTTGTTTTACACTTAAATGATTCTTTTGCATTTCTTGTGATGTCAGCCAGAATGTTTTGTTGCTATAAAATGAAAAGCATATAAGAAGATATGAGGAAAAAGAGGAAGTGGCTTATAACAAGGTCAGAAAGGAATTATCTAAATAATGGTGATATTGAAAGACTTCTGCTTTCTTGTCTGATTTGGTGGGGGAAGGAAGCTGTTTTAGTATCTTCCTACTGCTATCATTTTGGATTATTTCAATAATATTGAATGGTCCAATCCCGTGGCAGTTCCATGGCAGTCATGGGAGTTTCAATCCATTGCTGACATGACAGCTTGTTCAGGACATATTCCTGAACCTATTTATTTATTTCCTGCCTTTAGATCCAGCCTTGGTTACTTATGAAATAAGAGCTGTTTCTAAATACTTTTAAGTATTTCTATCTCTTAGAGTTAATGTTAAAGCCTTGGCTTGATTATAGAATAATACAGCAGTAATCATCATTCTGAGCATCAAAAGGGATGCGGTGGCTCAGTGGCTAAGACGCTGAACTTGTCAATCAGAAAGGTCAGCAGTTAGGCAGTTCAAATCCATAGTGCTGCATAACAGAGTGAGCTCCCGTTACTTGTCCCAGCTTCTGCCAACTTGGCAGTTTGAAAGCATGTAAAAATGCAAGTAGAAAAATAGTGACCAGCTTTGGTGGGAAGGTGACAGCATTCCGTGTGCCTTTGGCATTTAGTTGTGCCGGCCACATGACCATGGAGACGTCTTCAGATAGCGCTGGCTCTTCAGCTTTGAAACGGAGATGAGCACTGCCCCCTAGAGTCGGGAATGACTAGCACGTATATGCGAAGGGAACCTTTACCTTTACCTTTAATCATCATTCATTATTTTAGCCATTGTCTATCCACTGCAAAATGAAAACCTCTTCAGCATATTTCTAAGCAATATGGTCCTGAGCTTCCTTTTGCAATTGGGCCTGCAATACTTGCTGATATTGTCGCTCTATCTTCTTCTAGGTCTATTTTGTGGATGCTTTTTATCAAGCGGAATCCATTCTATGACTGCCTTGGTCCACCTGCCATCCATTCTTCTTGCTATGTGACCTGCTTATTTCCATTTCAATTCCTTTACTGCTTTGATGATATTGCATGCTTTCGTTTGTTCTCTAATCCATGTGCATGTCTTTCTATTTTGTCTTGTAATGCCGAGCATGTATCTTTCCATGGCTTTTTGGCCACTTGTAGCTTTTGTGTCAATTGTGAGATTAATCACTATCACAGCAGTAATGATTTCCCCTAAATCCCCATTCCTATGTTGCACCATGTTCAGCATATCCGTGGTTTTCTATAAAAATTTGAAGAATAAAATTTGTTGGACCAATTTAAGGTAGCATTCAATTGAAAATAAGATGCAAAGTTAATAACTGTACCTAGAGTATGGCAATAAAAGCAATAAGAAAAATTATTTGCCACTCCATCTCATGCTCAAGTAACCAGCTGTGCAACATCAATCCCTTGGTTTGGTTTTAAATGAAGTGCTATAAAAATGCAGCAGTTGCTCATTAGTATCCCATCTCTCCCAGATATTTGCCTCAGCATAATATCTGGACTGTGTTTACTAGGCTTCTACATTACTAGGCAAGCTCTGGTTAATCCTTGAATTGAAATTGCCATAGAATAATAAAAGGTCTGTCAGCTATACTGAGAGATTAAAAACAACAACAGAAAGGAGACATTGTGAAACTACCTCCATTCTGTTGCCGGGAAAACTGCATGGTTATTTCTGTAAAGTCACAAGAGTCAAAGGAGGCTTAACTTACATATCTGAATTTCAATATATTCAGAAGTTATTGGAACTGCAGCTAAAGCAGCTTTTGCCATCAAAAAGAACAAAGCTGATTTTTAAGAAACCCACATCTTTTTGATATTGCTGCAACTATCATAAATACCTGCCATTGACAAGCATCCAAATTTTGATCATGTGACCATGGAGATGCTGCCTTGGTCACAAGTGTGATGTCTTCCCCGGATGCCAGCTTGGAAGAAGAGGAAAAGTCATCTCCAGGAACTTTAGAGGGGATGAGCACCTAAAAGCTGCCAAAGATTCCAAGCCAGGAGTGAGGCGGGGGGGAGACACAGCAGAGAGGTTGTTGGAGGGTGATGACTAGCTGAAGGGGGAACAGGAGAGAGACAGCAGCAGCTGGAGAGCTCTGACGCCTCACTGGAAGCATAGGGGGGGAGAAGGTTCACAACTGCAGTTGACCAGCGAAGATGCGGAGGAATTGCCTCCTTTATTGATCCATGAACATGCAGGGTGGAAAGGAGGCAGGCTCAATGGAGATCAGTGAGGCTACTTGTGCGGAGGCAGTCTCTCCTCCTGATGATCTATACCGGCCAGCGACTATTTAGCACAGCACATGGAGTAGAGTGATGCTGGGGAAAAATCATCTATTTGTGTGTGTGTGTATTTGTTCATGAATGTGAATTCATTCAAGAAGCTACTTCAGTTAGAGGTTATCAGGGATCCATTCCTCACTACTGAAGAAGCTTCTTGGATGAGAACTGAAACATCTTTTAAAAAAATCAGAAAGTTCAGTTGTCTTTAAAATAAAAGCACTTTGAAGGAAATAATTTGATGGATGGAAATGATAAGTCCTACTTTGTCTATGCCCAATATAGCAGTTCAGTTCTATATTCTTGGCTGAATATCTTTTTTCTTATTCCTCTACTCTTCACCAGTTTGTTCTCCATCCCTGATTCAGACCACTTATCTCTTCTTCCTTCCTATGAGTTTGTGTGTACAAAACTGCATGTTCGAGTGTGGCACATTTGCATATAGGCTTGAATATATCTTGGGTTTTCAGAGAAAAGGTGATATACAAATGTATGAGTGGATAAATAAATGCACTGTAAGGTTAGTGTGAAACTAACTGCAAAATGTGAAAGCTTATATCTTTTAATAAAACTGGTTAATTGGAAAAGGTGCTACTAGACTCTTGATTCTTGCCACCACAGACTAATATGGCTTTCTTTATACATTGTAAGCAGGGGTGGGATTCATCCGATTCGGACTGGTTCAGGCGAACTGGATGTTAATTTTACATCCGGTTCGCTGAACCAGTAGTTGCAATGACAGGCTGTTTTCGCGCTCGGGGGGGCTCGAGGAATGCCTCTGGAGCCTGGGGAGGGTG